>BSBK01013936.1:0-55750 GCA_027943335.1 Chamaecyparis obtusa | reverse complement strand
TATATGTATATATATATATGTATATATATATATAGATATAGATATATATGTATATATATGTATATATATACATATATATGTATCATATACATATATATGTATACATATGTATATATATGTATATATATACATATATATGTATATATATGTATATATATATATATATGTATATATATGTATATATATATATATGTATCTGTATACATTATATATGTATATATACATATATCTCTATATATAGATATATATAGATATACATATATATATATATATAGATATAGATATATATATATATATATATAGATATATATATATATATACATATATAATATATATATATATATACATATATATATATATATATATATATATATATACATATATGTATATGTATACATACATATATGTATATGTATATATATACATATATATATATACATATACATATATATCTATATACATATATATATATACATTATACATATATATATATGTATATACATATATATATATATCTATATACATATATATTGTATATACATATATATATCTATAATATATATATATATATATATATGTATATATATATATATGTATATACATATATATATATGTATATATATATATGTATATATATATATATGTATAGATATATATATGTATATACATATATATATATGTATGTATACATATATATATGTATATATACATATATGTATATATATATATATATATGATACATATACATATATGTATATATCTATATATATATATATGTATAATATACATATATGTATATATACATATATGTATATATATATATATATATATATCTATATACATACATACATACATACATACATACACACATATATATATATATATAGACACACACACACACACACACACACACACACACACATATATATATATATGTATATATATATATATATAGATTGTGTGTGTGTGTGTGTGTGTGTGTGTGTGTGTGTGTGTGTCTATATATATATATATATGTGTATGTATGTATGTATGTATGTATATAGATATGTATACATACATACATACATACATACATACATACATACATACATACATACATATATATATATATATATATATATATATATATATATATATATATATATTATATCTATATATATAGACACACACACACACACACACACACACACATGTCACAATTAGAAATAGGGAATACAGAGAGGGGGGGATGAATCAATATTCTATAAACTTTTTATTTCGCCCAATTATGGATATAGAAAATTAACTTAATGCTTAAAAAATAGAGTAAACTAAATAACATGCAAGCAATAAAAAAATGAACTCATAACACATTGTTTGTTCTCAAGGAAACCCTGGCCAAGGGAAAACCTCGGTGGTGATGATACCCACAAGCGATCCACTACTCAAAAGTATCATGTTAAGGATGTTGACCCTGTTAGGAGTGTATTACATACATATAGTGTTTCTATCCCGATTAAAGGACTCTAGGCCTTGTTAGAAGCCTCAACCCTACTAAGAGTTAGTAATACAAATAGAACAATTACAAGATGAGCTCACTACCCAAACGTGTAATATACAATGACTTTTTATTACAAAAATGGTAAGGTGTATAACCTTTCACTGTTGTCGAATAGCTTTCCTATTCTAATCTATCTCTTCACTTACATATACAAAGTTTTCTTACTTGACTTTTACAATTTACAACTTCACATCAATTTATTTTGCATGTGTATGTCTCACTCTATCTTCTCATTACATATGTCTTACATTTATACAAGTTATTAAGAATAATAACTTTTACAGTCAGCTTTACAAAACATAAAGCACTTTACAAAATACACACTAACTTGCACTGCCGAAGGCTTAACATATAGGATGTCATCCCTTATATGATTAAGTCATTATTTTGATAAAGGAAATAATCCCTTAACTATCATACTGATTCTATCTTATTTCTTCATCTTGGTTGGCTTCAACTCTGTCTCTATAATCCTACAATAATTCGTACATGTTGGTACAAACTTGCACTTTTAGGGGAGTCTTCAACATACATATTATCCATGTTCAAGTGTGCATGCACTAAACTTACTTCTATCAACATCTCTATCCAAAAATGTCTCTAGTTAGACTGGAAAATATTGCTTTATACTTAGACAATTTTACTTGCACTCTGTCATAACTGCTTGCTATCATATTGTGATCTTCATACTAATTATATGTTGCCATAATGATCTAACAACTTGATATCCTATTCAGCGAAATTTCCAAAAATATCCCTCTTTGTCATTGGTGGAACATATAATAAAATTGGCTAAGTCATATGAAACATCTTGATATTGTCTTCAAGAAGCTGCATGAGGAGAAGTTGATGATCAACTTGGAGAAGTGTGAGTTCATCAAATCAGAGTTGGCATACCTTGGGTTTATCTTATCACATGGAAATCTGAAAATGGATAAGAGAAAGGTGGACACTATCATGAATTAGCCTACTCCAAGGACAGAAACAAAGGTAACGAGTTTTCATGGTCTTGCACCATACTATAGAAAGTTCGTAAGATAATTTAGTGCAATTTGTGCTCCTATGTTACATATTATCAAAGGAGGAATGAAAACCAAGTTTGTTTGGAATGAAGATGCTAACAAGAGTTTTGATTTGTTGAAGGAAAAGATAGCCACTCAACCTATCTTAGTGTTTCCAAGCTTTGAGAAGCTATTCACTATTGAGTGTGATGCTAGCAATGTAGCAATTGGGGCTGTTTCTAAGCCAAGAAGGCAGACCAGTGGCTTTCCATTTTTAAAAGTTGAGTGATGCTAAGAGGAAGTACTCCTCATATGACTTAGAGATGTATGCATTGGTCCAAGCTCTAAGAAAGTGGAGGCATTCTTTCTTCCTAAGGAATTCATTGTGTATTTAGACAATCAAGCACTTAGTTTTCTGAATTCACAAGAGAAGTTGAGTCACAAGCACATGAAGTGGGTTGAGTACCTACAAGATTACACCTTCAATATCAAGCACGAGAAGGATGTACTAAAAAAGGGGGCTGATGCATTGTCAAGAAGAGCCCTCACTCTACAAGAAATTAATTTGAAAAGCATGGGAATAGATCATTTCAAGAATCTATATGTAGATGATGAAGACTTTTCTAACATTTACAAGGTATGTGTTGAATACAAGAATCATTTTTCATAGTAAATATGCTGAGTATACTTTGCAAAGTGATCTCTTGTTCAAAGGGAATCAATTGTGTGTTCCTAGAGGCTCTATTAGAGACAATTTGATTCAAGAAAATCATAATGGTGCTTTGAGTGGTCACTTTGGGATCACTAAGACTCAAGACCTTGTTTCAAGGTTTTACTTTTGGCCTAGAATGAATCTTGATGTTAGGAGGTATGTGGAAAGTTGTGTTGTATGTCAAAAGGCCAAGGGAACTTCTACCAATGCTGGTCTTTATCAACCACTACCAATTCCTACTAGGCCATGGGAATGTTTAAGCATGTATTTTGTAGTTGGGTTACCCAAGACTAGACAAGGCATGGATAGTGGGTATGTGGTTGTGGACAGGTTCAACAAGATGGCTCACTTTGTTCCATGCAAGACCACAAATTATGTAAGCCAAATAGCATCTCTATTCTTCAAAGAAATTGTGAGAATCCATGGGTTACCTATCAGCATTGTGTCAGATAGGGACACTAGGTTTTATGAGTCATTTTGGAAGACTCTTTGGCAAAGATTGGGTACTAATTTATCTTTTGGATCAGCCTACCATCCCACAAACTAATGGTCAAACTGAGGTTGTTAATAGAAGCCTTGGAATCTTCTAAGATGTTTGACTAAAGAGTATGAACAACAATGGGATCAGTTGATTGGGAAAGCTGAATATGCCTACAATGACACCTTGAATAGATCCATAGGAAGAGTCCATTTGAGATAGTTTATGGACTACATCCAAGGGGTGTCTATGAATTGAGAGCTCTGAAAGGAATCAAAGCAAGTGGATATGTAGATGATTTTGCATTTTCTATGAAAGAGGTTCATGAAACAGTGAGGAAGACATTAGTAGACAACACCAACAAATAGAAAGAAAAGGTGGATGAAGGTAGAAGGATAGTTGAGTTCAATTTTGGTGATCTTGTCATGGTGCACCTAAACAAGTCAAGGTTGCAAAAAGGAGTACCTCACAAGTTGTAAATGAGGAGGATAGGACCTTGTCCTATCTTAGCAAGATATGGTGACAATGCTTACAAAGTAGACCTGTCGGAGGATAGTGGACTCTCTAATGTTTTCAATTTTGTAGACCTTGTCCATTATAAAGGCCTCAAGAAGACATGAAGTGATCAAGGATGTAGAAGACTTAAAACTCCCTCCTGCTGCAGATACCGGACCAGATAGTGTACTAGACACTAGGGTCTACAAAAAGACCAGACTCAAGGAGTATAAAGAACACCTCATTCAGAGGTATGGGTAGAGTGTTGCTGATGCAATTTGGATCAAGGAATCAAAATTAAAAAGGATGGCATTGATCCTACCATCATCAATCCAAGGATGGATTGAAGTTCTTATTTTTGGGGAGGATGGTGTAGGAGCATCTAAGCTAGTCTCCATGGTTAGTGTGTTTTTGGCTTGTACTTGACTCTAGCCAAGTCAAGAGGTTAGATGGTTTTTTTTAAGACCTTAGAAGGTCTCTTGTTATGCTAGCTAGGTGAGTTAGTCATTAGGACTAAGGTCACAATAATAGCCTTTGTTAGTTGTTTATTTAATTTCATAGTGTTAGGAGCTTAGCTAAGGTGAGAGTCTTAAATGTGTTCTAAACACATCTTGTTGTTGTAAAGATGCCATAAGCCCATAAATGGCTTTGGATCCTTGAGACATGGGAGGTTAGAAGCCCTAGAATATAGGAACATGGCATATGTGGAAGTTGCCAAATATTCAAAAGAAGTTGTCATCAACTTTGCAATTATTGCAAAAGATTGCATGTCATCCAGGTATCTTTTGATTCCCTAAAGTATAGGAGATGGTGCTCAGCTAAAAAGCCCTGAAATGAAGGAAAATGGCATCTAATGTAAATGAAGACTTGAACATCAAGTTTCATTATGCATTGTAATAGTTTGGAAGAAAGAATATAGAGCTCTGCAAGTAAAATACCTGAGACTTTGTGTTGAAAGTCCTATTGGATGGATTGAAAGATTAAATATAATTCTAGATTAGGTTTCTATATACTATTAGGATACTTTTTCATTTGAATAGCGAGTCTTTTTAAGTTAATCCAAGTACTGGTTTTTGGTGTTCTAGTTTAGAAAGTCCAATTTTATCTTATTTTGAGCAGTTTAGAGAGTCATGGCTCCCCCATGAAATCTAACCATGGATAATAAATCATGTTAGATGGAAATGGTAGAGGATTCATTAGTGTATATATTTTTATGAGTTAGGAGTCTTGAAAGTATGAGGAACTATTTGATATGCTAGGCCCTAGGCGAGTTTGTGAAGCTCGATTAGAGGTCTAGAGGTGAAAGATTAGAGAAATATTACAGGGTTTGTATGGATCCGTACTGCTCCAAGAATTTTTCATGAAGGTGAACATCATATATAAATATTCTATTAGGATAGGATTCATACCAATCATTTAGTATTTGGTTTGAACAAGTTTTCTATCAAGTTCACTATTCAGTCCTAGAAATTAGGACTATTAGGCCTCTTGCTCTAGGTTGTAGGAAGCCCCCATATGTTCATTGTAAAGCCCAGAAACCTTATGAATGTTTTAAATATTCCAAAATGGTACTCGAATTGAGTCTTAGATTCTTCAGTTGTTTGGAAATTTTTTTCAAGAAATAGAAAAAGGTGACTGGTAAGGGCTACTAGAATAGGCCTATTTTTAAGGTCAATTCATGGTGAATCATGAAAGTCAATAAGAAGATGATTGAAGACCCTTCCAAAATGGATCAAATGGGAAATAATAAGAATATTTTCATTATGGAGAAGACCCCTGCAATTTTGGAGCATGTTTGTGGAGATTTGACACTTAGAGCCTTCTAAGTGAGTGTGGAGAAGTGAATCAAAACTAAGGTGTTGATCATTCAAGGTGAAGTTTTCAGAGAGTGACTCTTATAGCAGAGTTTGATTAGGTCTTAGTTAGTGATCTAAGCCTATTGGAAGATCCTATAGAGGAATAGGATACTAGGAGGCAAGTGAAGTCTCTTGGAGGGTGTGAAAGGTAGCCTTGAAGTTTATCATACACCAATTACTGATTTTCTTCTCAAGATCAGCTATTTTCACATTCAAGCTGGATAAAAGATTTGCTTTTGTTTGAATTTTTGCCTCTTTTTCTTTTATCTTCTTTATCAATTCTGATACATGATTCTATGATTTTGTACACTGAATGTACAAGGCTTTGCCTCTATCCAAATTTCTTCTATGTTCCTTGATACATACATCCAGATTATTAATATCATTCCTGATATTTTGACTTATATCTTGAAATATTTTGGCCTCATAGGCTGCCTGAGCTTTTATTGTAGCTATGTCTAATAAGTTTATGAATTCATTATCAAATGCTTTCACAACTTCTTTTGCTTTGACTTGTGGATCTGCCTCTGATATCTGACTGGTTACAACACTTTGCAACTTCTCTGTCACTTCAAGAAATGATCCTTCAAGGTTTTTCACTTTCTTGTTTTTACCAATAATTTTGTTTAAGGATGAGATCAACTCTATTTGATCATCATCATCAACTTATTTTCCAAGATTAGCAAAAATAGATTCTAACTGTGGTTTCTCTATTGCTATCTTAGGAGTGGAACTGATTTCTACTTGTCATTGTACTCCTTCCTATCCTACTATCTCTATGTTTACTTGAATCTCTCCTTGTTCTTTGTCTTCTTCTCTTATTTCCTTCCTTTCTTCCTCTACACCTGTCATGTCCTGTTCTTCCATAGTCGAATTGTCAACAATGTTTTCAAGGTTGCTAAAAGGATTTTCATCATTGTCCAGTGTAATATTTGTTCCTTCCACATTCATCATATCATCTTTAATGTTAATTGATGGTGGTGGAGAGGGACTTTTCTGGTGCTCAACTTCCAAAGCTTGATCTGCTATACTTGTGTGCTTACTAACACCTATGGTCATTACCTTTACAACTGCATGTTTAGTTTCTTTATTAATTTCTTCATAATTTCCTCCCATTATCAAAATTGTTCTTCTTTTTTTTCTTAAGTGAATACTAAGATCTTTTATTATTTCCTTGAAATGATCTTCATCTTTAATATCATAGATCTTTCTCACAAAATTTTCTCTTATATTTTTGTTTTCTTCAGCTGCTCTCCTCTTTATGTTCACTAATCTCTCAAAAAGTTCATTTGGTATCTTTCCTTGAATACTATCAAATTTCTTATTAGCCAGTAACATATTCCTGACAACTACATTCTCTAAGTTCAATTTCTCTAAAAAATTATATAACTCATAGTACTTGTTCATTTTAGAAAAATCTCCATCGTTAATGATTCAAGCATTTACTTTCTCTATCTTTGGTTTCCATTTTATCTTATTGCTTCCAATTTCTTCATCATCTTTTACTTTAGATACATTCCTTGGAACAGGGGTGAAAATAGTCTTTTATCTCTTTTGTGGCCTGCTTGCCATTTTCTTAACTCTTTTTGTTGGAGGAGTTGTGGAAGCTCTAGTAGATTTCCTTATTTCTTGCACCTTTTCAACTTTTATTACCTTTTTTGTATCTTGGGCTTCTTCACTTTGAGCTGCAACTCATGATAGGGGTGGAACAAACAAAAGTTCTTTCTATCCAATGTCTCTTATTGCTGTTGCGGTCTACTTTGCCACTAGAAATTCTTGTTTTGACATTCCTGTATCCTTAACCATTTTCTTGATAGTGCTTTCCACTCTTTTCTTTGATAACTTCTCTTCTTGTAGAGACTTTTCAGAGTTAAAGTTCTCCTCGTAAGTTCCAAATATAGAACTACTTGCATCCAATTTTCTTTTAGGAAATCTGTTCACATATTCTTATATCTCATTTTCAGATACTTCATATCCAAGTGGATCTATGAATTCTACTCTAGGTTCAACTGCTTCAACAAAAATAAAGTTAGTGTCAAAGATGAAACATATTTAATCTTTGTACTTTTCTACTATAGCCTGTGGTATTGTTGATCTTTTCCTCATTTGATTCTGGAATGTTTTGATTACCAATAGATGTATAATGTGCTGTGAAGAAGCTGAGTCGTGTAACCACTTGATGTTCCACTACCCCTTTGGTAGAGAAGTTTGGGACTCCATTATTCTCATATCCAGGACTTTTTCCAGCAATGGCAAAGCCCTTTTTATGATAAAAATGCTAAGAATCTTTGGAAAATTTTCTTCCCTCATTTTACATGGTAGATATGGAATGAGAGGAACAACATAATTTTTAGAGATAAAAAAACTACATGTCATGCCCAAAATAAGGGCAAAACACACATAACAATTTATTTTTTTAAAGGTCACTAACTACAAGGTTGCATACTGGAACATGAGAACAAAACAACACCCAATGCACACAACTTGCAAGGGGATTCGATGCATGCGCTAGCTTTCTGACATCCTCTTTATGTCAGGTGCACTAGGTCAAAGTAATTGCTAACTAGGGTTCAACAAACGGGGGCACGAGGAAAGATTCCCTAAACAAATCAATCCAAAAGCTTAAGGCATAACATTAAGACAATAATGCTATTACACGATTAAATTAAATAATATTATTCTTGCCTAGGTTAATTATAAAGGAATTAAATGTAACAAGGGAATTTAAAAGTAATAATGAACTAATTAATAGTTTAATTAATAATTATTATCATGAATAATAGTTTCATTAAAAATAATTATTATTAAGGAATAATAGGCTTCAAGAATGTAAGGGCCATTAAAAGAAATAACACGGCCCTATAAAATAATAATAAACACTATCTAACGGGGGTGCAATAATAAATTAGCACCACTAAAATAAATAATGTCTTAATAAATAAAAGAAAAGGGTCCAAAATTTACATACTAAAAGGAATGACATAGAAATAAGTTATATATAATATTCCAAAATCAAATCAAATCCCGAAGTGATAGGGAAGGCACCAAAGGAATCAAAAGGCTATTACTAAAAGATATATTGCACAATTAAAGGGATTTAAACAAAAGATAACACAAATCAAATATTTTTAAAAAAATCCATGACTCATTAAAGGAAAATAAATTAAAAAAATATTTAAAAAGAGAAAAGCTCCTAGTCCTAACCCTAATCCAAAATTAGGGTTTAGGCCTATTACATCTTGGCCTAGGACCCAATTTTTTTATTGTTGAAGGGTTTAACAGGTTGCAATAGAGGGCCATGAAAACTCTGTAACCCAAGGTGAGTATTTACCCAAGCATGCATAGGTGCATATACACACAAGTGTGTATACACTCCTATGCATACTTAAGTAAATACTAGGAGTTACAACAAGAAGAATTAAGTCATCTAGAGGCAAGGGAATGGCAAGGTCAGACGTTGAGTCTCTTTATGTTTCCAAGCTTGCATCCCTAAATAAAGTTTATGGAAGAATCCAGTTTGGTTAAAATGGCTAGACCAATAAACATTATTGTTTTCTTTCAATTCTGGCTTTAATGTATACATTTCTTTGTTACTATTTACAGGAAGAAAAAAGACTCTAGTAGTCTATGAGTTCTTATTTAACTACCGAATTATGGACATACAAAAAGATAATGGGTGATGTTTGAACTTTTTTTATCAAAGCTATTAGTAAGAGTTTATAAATCAATAGTATAGGTCCTACTGTTATATGTACGAAATGAGCATGATGTACAAGCTCTATTGTAGATTTTGATAATTGAACAGAGCATTGTATTTTACTATTATTATCTTTTTTTTTTAAACAGTTAACTTATAAGGGAAATTTCCTTATACATAACACTTAGCCCCAAGAGGGAAAAAGTAATCTTGTGTAGCGCATAAAAAAAAAAGTAATTTAAACACAAATGAAATTGCATAAGAAAAAGCTGTAATGTAAAAATGAAATTGATCAAAGCAAGGTTATGAATGTGTCAATGTGAACAGGGTTACAATCCCTCTCCGGTCACTGGCGGCAGTGGCCTTGCCACTACTCTGGCGGCCATCACCATTGGCGGTAGTGACAAGGTCACTACAACAGCGGTGACCATTGGCAGTAGTGGCTAAGCCTTTGTCCGTCTTAGCCTGTGTTGCTGCAGTTGTGCCCTAGCAGCCTGGTTAGGGTTTGTGAAATATTACAACTCCATTTCGCATAAAATAATTTAAGATAAGGCTACTTTGACTATGCTATCCAAATCTCCCTTTTTTTTTTAACACAAAATTATCAGAGAATAGATTCAATTCCAGCTTTCATGTATACATAAATATTAAGCCTTTTCTTTACAAGTCAACAACATTATAATATACATTTATTGTAATTGAAAACTCTTCATAAAAAGAGATCAAATCTTTTCTTAGAGAATCCTAGACAAATGAAGAATATAAAATTTCTTGGATACGAAACATTCATAAAAACTTTGGTTACACAATTTTAAGGAATTCCTTTCTTTTCTTTGCAAGTTTCTAAAATAGCAACTTAACTTTTGTTTTATTTCCTCTAACTTCAACCATCAATATTAACATAACTTTCCAATGAAGGGAAGATCAAACATCTCTCTCAACAATATTTTAATTCAATAAAAAGGAAGGAAAATAGTTCAACATTCTATCTATTACAAGCATATATTATGCTAGGCTTTCTGACATAGCCTCATTTTAAACAATATTCTCAAAGGCTCAAGGCCAAACAACAATATCATGAAGTGGAAGTACATTCCCAATCTCTCTTTAACTCCTTGAAAACTAGCAAGATTTTAAATTGAGAAAATATGCAAAACATCAAATAGACCATGGAGGCTCATCTCCCAACCTAGGCCATTTCCTGGCCACCCCTGAGCTAGGGGAAATAAAGATGGATAGGGGTTGTAACATGCATTCAAAAAACACATAAACAAACATAAACTGACAACAACATAAACAACAAATTCCCTTTCCCAAGGCTGTCATAACATGAGTCACCTTGGACCCATAGTAGGGGTGAAGATGGAAGCTACTCAACTAGGAGAATGCCAAAGTACAAAAGAAAACTAGCCTTCAACAAGGCTCTAAATTCTGCTCCAAAATGCCTTCACAAGCCCATAGAAACAACCATCCACCCTTCTCATACTCATCACCATAACAACACCCTTATGACCCCCAAAATTATTCACAAAGATGGCACATGGATGCCCATACATCCATGCCTTATCCCCTTCCTCCTAGAGGAAGGACTCTACACTAGAAAATTAGTCCCAACTTATGCCCTTCACCCATCAAGGCTCTCTTCCCTCCCAAGGCTGAGTTTGGCCTTGCACAACCCCAAGAAAACAATGCAAAAAAAGAAAATACACATACAAGCTAAGACAAGAAGCCATGAACTTTTACATGAATAACTATCATTCACACAACATAGTAAAAGAAGTAAAAATGTACATAGAAATATGAACAAGAGAATACAAGAATCCAACCTTGATCCAAGATAATGGCCAGAGGGTTGAGATGAGCTTTCCAACTAGTCTCCTCCTTTTCTATGCAACACTAAAATCTTCCAAGTAAAAACAAGACCAAAAATTCTCACAAACTCTCAAGTCTCCAAAAATTGGAGAGTGGGCAATTAGCCAACAATTTTCCCTCCATCTCCTTAATAAGACAAACCCTCAACCTTTCAAAACAAAAGAGGGAAATTCAAATTCAAAAATTCAAAAGAAGAGTGGGCTTGACATGCCTCTTCCAATTTCGTCACTTTTCAAAAGAGCATCTTTTGGAAGGGCAAAAATAGTCAAAAACCATCACAATAGTCAAAATTTGACCCCCAACATATGGCACCACTATGAGGTAGCCTATTTTTAACCTCCACTAACATAAATGGTCATTAAAAGCCACTCAAAAGACCACTCAAAGATTGAATCCGAAAATGAAAGAGATTCCCACTCGTGGCCCCTAAAAATAGAGACCACTTACACACATTAAACACTTGGGCATGCCAACTCACATGACATGTGTCAATTGACACCACACATAAATCAAATTACACACAATACACATGGCATGCCAAGTAGATGAACTAATAAAATAAAATAAACATAATACAATAATTACATTCATGCACCACTTTACAAAATTATAGTTTACAATGAGGTTAATTTCTCCCCTTGGAGATAACCTTGGCTTAACATGATTTTACAAATATCCATCTTTGATTTCCCCCAAAAATTCCATGGTCTTTCTTGCACACTTGACAAAATATCAGTAGCTCATGAAAATTCAAATATCATATATATACGTGTAATTAAAATACATCTAAAAATCACATTCATAACATCCCAAATTTCTAGCTACATTTCATAATAATTCTCATCATTTTCAATCATTGCATTTTCTAAAGAACATAAAGTCAAGATTAAAAATGGTACATGTAAATTCACCTAACATAATAGTCATGATCATTTCCCATAATTTTCCTAACATGAATGTAACATCAAGATATCATATATAAATCAAAGATGTATCAATTACTATGCTCATGACCTACTAAATAGCATCAAAGTGAAAGTCCTATATCATCATCACATAAACATAAATCATCCTATAGTATCACAATATAGTGTCTTTGTCTCAATAGTCCAACATGATAAAATAAAGTGTCAGCATGATTCTAAAGATGGAAAATAATCTGCTATGAACTGATGTAATGGGGTGAGGCCTCACACTACCCCCCTTCTCGTAGCTAACTCTGTTACCAGAAGTATAATGGAGAACTATAAAAGTAGTGGTAGAAAGGATTGCAACTCTTGGAATCCTAGCTTTAAAAAGGACATCTCCATTTCTTAGGAGAATTTGAAGAGTAGAAATGACCCAAATCCTAGAGATAATGTTATGTGGTTCGTTCCTCTTGGGGCTGGTCAAAGGAGAACTTTGATGGATCTGCTAGAGGAAACCCTAGAAGAGATGGAGGGGGAGGCCTCATAAGAGACAATGCTAGAAATTGCCTTGGTGCTATAGTAGTTCTGTGGGACTCAAACTAACCACATGGCAGAGGCCGAGGCGATGCTTTGTGTCATTAAATTGGCCAAAGATATGGGTTGCTCGAAACTTTGGCTTGAGGGTGACTCACTCAACATTGTTAACTGTATTAAAGGGAATTCAGAGTGCTCCTGGACTATAACCCATATAATAAACATAATCAAAATGTTGCTCATCACATTTGAAGAATGCCACATCACACATATTTAGTGTGAAGGTAATAATCTAGCGGACATGCTAGATAATGAAGGTACCCAAAGTGACATCATAAAATCGTCGAGGGGAAGGAAATCTAAATTCTGAGATCATTTGTCTAATCACTTATGATAAAATTAATCACAATGAATGAAATGTCACTTAAAATTATGATGACAAGGATGAAACAATTTTTAAGGTTGCATGTAATGCGAAGTGTGGGATAATTATTTTGGTATTAATGATATACAGAGCCTAGGTTACTTCAAGTAATCATGAAAACAAAAGAAAGCATTGCAGTGAGAAGAAGATTAGTGGTAAGGAGCTGAGCCATGATAGTAGCATAAATCACAAAATGGGAGGTGGTTTGAGAAGAGAGGAGCTAGCTGACTATGACAAATGCAAGAAAGAAAGGAAAGTCTGGAAGAAGCTGAGAAAAGAAGGGGTCTCTCAGTACATCAAGAAGCTCCATGATTATGATGAATAGGTGACTTCCTTGTTCGTTGATGGCTGGATTAGGGGTAAAGTCAATTTATGGGGTAAATCTTTCCCCCTTACTCTTACCATTAAGGATGAGATTACGGGCAAACCCCTGGAGGGAACTCATTTCTAGAGAGGAAACCATAGGCTTGGTACTGAAGCTTTTAATCTTTTTCCTAAAAATGCTGATGAAAAGGGCCTCATGACTAAAGGGAAGGGGAATTAAGGATTTCTGGGATAAAATGTTGAAGGTTATGATTGAGTATTTCAAGCTTGATGGGTGCTATTCCAAAATCTACAACCTGCATTTCATCCTGGCTAACCACTTCAAGCATAACAAGAGGATTTCCTTCCCATATTTTCTTTTGAGCTCCCTAAGTAGTAGAATTACTAAGCATAGGAAGAAGCCAAATAACCCTGTGTTGCATGAGGGGTTGATACTCCTTATTTCTAACTACACCAGAGATATTATACTGGACCCAATCCCTAAAAGGGTCAAAGGAAAAAATTCAAAGACTATTGATGGGGATAGAAAGGCCAAATCTACCAAAAAGAGGAAGAAAAACAAGGAAAAAATATCTGACTATAGTGAAGATGAGGGAAAAAAGAGGAAGAAAAATAAAGAATTTTTTTTTTACAGCAGCGAAGAAGAAACTAAGGAAAAAAGCCCTATTTCTCTGGAAATAGGAAATGCTGAGGAAGAAAATGTGGAGGTGGATTCTGGAAGTGAGGAAAAAGAGGACAAGAATAATGATAACACTCAGCAAGAAGAGGACATGATTGTCATAATGGAGGATGAGAAGGAGGAAGATGAAGAAGGGAAAGATGGGGACTCTCATGATGATGAAAAAGAAGAGGAAGAAACTGAAGATGAGGAAGAAGAGGCCCGGGTCTCCCCTACCGAGGTTGATAAGAATGATGCTCTAGATTTCCCTGCTGAAGAAGAAAAAACTTACACCCACTTGGACAATGAGGAAAGTTTGGACTTGGCTAGTAAAGAGGATGGAGAAATCCAAAAGGAGGATTCTTCGGGCCTCCTGGAGGGGCAAGATGAAGAGGAAATAGAAATTGGTCAGAACTCCCTTGTCATTGATGAAAAAGAGGAGGAACAAAAAGAAACCGATGCTAGTATTGATCAGAATGCCATTGAGGAGGAAAAAAGTCATAAGGAGGAAACCATCACTCCCATCAGATGCTATGAATCTAGACAAGGTTAACAATGATGAAGGTTAGAGTATTCCTCAGTACTGGATCAAGCAGGAGATGCAGGAGATTAAGCTTCACCTTCATACTCTAGAGAAAACTATGGAAACCCTAAACATGAAGCTAGAAAAGCTGGAGAACAAGATTCTGGATAAGGTAAACAATAAAAATTGGAAGGAGGAGATAACTGTTGAAATCAACAAAATCATTGACAAGAAGGTTAAAGAAATTAAGGTCAAAGTTAGCAACAATGGGAAAATGATTAACAAAGTCTTGAGCCACAACAATGAAGGACTCAACGCAGCTATCATTAACCTGAACATGCTTCACAACTACCTGGAGAAGAACCAGCCAGAAAATATGACCATTACTACTGAAGATGATGCTAGGAATGTAGGTCCATGTACTAGAACCAAAGGGCATTCTCAGAGGAAGATCCCTGAGAAGCCAAAGGACCTAAAGGACTTGAAAAAAGCTATCTAGAAGATGGAGGAGCTAAAGATGAAGGCGGACAAAATGATAAGTAATTAGTTTTGTTTGGTTGGTTGCTGGGTGTTGTTGGGTGTTGCTGGTAGTGTTGCTAGATCTATTTTTCTTTTCTTTTGTTGTTGTTTCTAGTATTTTTTTGGGTCCTGCTCTGTTCTTTCCAGCAGGCATCTCATTTTGGAAAACTTTCATGCTTTATCATTTTGCTATGATGTAAATGGTTTCAGGTTCCATTCAAAACCTATTTTTACCTTATTCAAAAACAATTCCTTTGCCATTATAAGATGATTTGCTGTTGTCTAGTACTGCCTTCTATACATTCTTCTCATTAAAAGGTATAACTCCAGGTTTTGAAAAACTAGTTACTTCATGAATTAGGTCTAATGTGATGTCTATTACTATTTCATCTAACAAAAATTTCCCATTGTGAATTCTGCTTAAAATTATCTTTGTGCATTCATCATCTTGGAATTCATAGTGCAATGAGTATTTCACAATTTCATTTTCCTTTAAGTGTTCAAACCCTAATTTTACTGACATGTCTTGGTTATATATCTTTTCATATTCTTTAATCATACTACTATCATTGAGGGTCTAAAACTTGCATTTCAAATAACCATTAACATCTTCCAAATGTAAAAGTCTGTCTGGAACGGTCGATAAAGAAAGACTAGGGTCTTCTTCTAAGGGCTCTACTAGTTCCCTTTTGATTCTAGGTCTAACTGTATCTCTTAAGTTGTAAATAAATGATACATCCATTACTTCTACAAATGCTTTAACTGTTTGATATATTTTCTTAGTAAAATACCTCAATTCCATAATTTAGGGATTGTGTAGATCCAACACGAAATTCTTTTACCAAATCTTGCAAACCGATTTCAATCACTGCTATATTGATCTCATTATCACTTGTAGTCACTTGAATGATTAACTAATACTGATCATAAGCTTTTAACCTTTCAATTCTTCAAGATTATAAAATCGCATTCAATTATTTTGCCGCTTCTTTCCAAAAAGTTGTTCTTGTTTTCTTGCAAAACTACATACATCTCGCTAACTCGAATATATTCATATTAGCTCATGTGCTCTTAACCATAGTGTTAATACATCATATACTACTTTACATTAACTGTGCAAGACTCAATTCATTCTACCTTAATTTCTACATTATCCTAAGTTCCTACTCTAATACATTCTTTATGAATTAAGTGCTTTGAGATGGGTTAGGAAGTGTTTCACACTTACTATCAGATACTTCACCTGGCTGATTACCTTATGTACCAAAAGTGTCTTCTTGATCTATGGCTTTAACAAATTTTATTTCTTCTGAATTAATACATCATCCTTTCTGACTGTTTCTTGCATTCTCATTTCTCCTTGTATAGTTTCTAGGATTAGGGTTTCTCATGTTGTTCATTTTGCAAAATCTTGTTGTATGACCAAATTTGTTACATATCTGATAAACTATTCCATTGTTTCCATATCTTGGTCCTGTCTGATTGATTTGTGATCTACAATTCTTGGCAATGTGTCCAATCTTGTTGCATCAATAACACACAACTCCATTTCTTCAGTTCATATCTTTAGTAGGTCTCTTATCTGCATGGCTAGTATCTCTAAACATTCTACTATTATTATTATTATCATTAGATCTAGTCTTTTTACAATCAATAGCTCTATGCCCAAAACCATGACAATTATAAAAATAACCATTTAGTGGTTTAAATTGTTTACCTATGCAATCTTTCTTCATATGTCCAAAAGTATTACATGCAAAACATCTACCTTTGAATTCTCTTTGCGTACCTTTAGGTTGATCATCTTCTTTAGGTGGATTGGGTATGTATTCATATTTTTAGCTTCATCAAGTTTCTTTTCATCTTTGTTCTCAGAGACTTTCAGATCTAGTTCCTTGCTTTCTTCACTTATCTTAGATGAGTTGAATCCAAGACCAGTTTGATCATAGAATGGATTCTGATAAGATATTTTTTCATCAATCTTTTTACTAGTGGAATACAGTCTTTCAAGATGTTGTTTGGACTGATTCAGTTCACCTTTCACAATTGTATTGTACTTTTCAAGTTCAAAAAATTGTAATTTGGTTTCCTCAAGTTTAGATATCACTTTACATAGCTTAGACTCAGATCTTCATTTTCAGATTTTAGATTTGTCTCATTCTTGTTGTTTCCATCTTTCAAACTTAACTTCAGATCTACAATCTTCAATTGATGCTTAAGGATCTCATTTTCTTTCTTCATATTTGAAATTTCATCACAA
The DNA here is from genome assembly GCA_027943335.1 of Chamaecyparis obtusa. Classification (NCBI taxonomy): domain Eukaryota; kingdom Viridiplantae; phylum Streptophyta; class Pinopsida; order Cupressales; family Cupressaceae; genus Chamaecyparis; species Chamaecyparis obtusa. The sequence continues at coordinate 37,946 of BSBK01013936.1, read as the reverse complement.
TCTCCAATTTGAATTATAGGTTCCTTCTTTGATTTCAGATCTTCCACTTTCTCTTTTATCTTTTCAATGAAGTTCTTTGCATCATCATATTTCTCTTTTAGAGTATCTCTTTCTTCAGCAAGAATATCAATCTGTTCAAGAGCTTCTTCAAAAAAAAATTGTACTTGATCTATAACCATAGAGATCTTACTCAAGCTGCTAGGCTTTCTCTGAATGATTCTTTTCTGAGTAACAAAGCTCTAATACCAATTGTTAGAAATAGGGAATACTGAGAGGGGGGGGGTGAATTAGTATTCTACAAAATTTTTCATTCGCCCAATTATGGATATAGAAAATTAACTTGACATTGCAAAATAGAGTAAACTATTTGGTGAGTCATAAAACACACATCAAAAAGTTCTTTACCTTCTTTTGACCAACCTATGCCTGATGTGTTGGAATAGGTTAATGTTATTAATGATGTTAAGATGAATGATTATGATGATTCTATTTGTATCTTAGATTCTATTTTGATTAATCTTGATGAAGAAGATACTCTTGATGATCCTAATGATGCTAATGATGAATATGAGACTATTGAAATTGATACTAATTTACCTTATATTATTTCAATAGAATTGATAATTACACCTAGTATCAAACATCATGATTCTCAAGAGGATCCTTGTCTGGAACTGGATATTATTCCTACTATATTAGATATAGTCCCTCTTGTGAGTTTCCCACCTTCCCTAAATGATATAGACTGAGATGGGGAGAGTAGGAAATGTGCTTGATTAGCTTGTTCTCCATGGTTGATTTATTTGTGTTTGCCTATTGTATTGTGTTTCTCCCACAATATGTTTGCTAAATTTTTGTTAGATTCTTTTATACGACCCTTGTTACTTTGTTGGTACAAGGCGATAAAGGAATCAAACCTGTTGTACTATTCCTCTATATGTATCTCTATTCTTCTATATGTTGCTTTCATGTTATGTTGTACCTATGCTATTGTTCGTAAAAATTTTCCTTGTGTAGTTCACTTGGATTTGTGACTTGGTAGCACTAATTCTTTTTTGTCTCCATGTTGTGGTCCGAAAAGACTCTTCTTTGTAACTCTTCCTTTTTCTTTCCTTTAATGTGATTGTAGTTCTACTTTCTTTGGGGAATGATGTCAATTCATTTGCAATAATATATATATATATATATATATATATATATATATATATATATATATAGATAGATAGATAGATAGATAGATAGATAGATAGATAGATAGATAGATAATATTATGATCATACTAACCCCATGGTAGGTAGATCCTTCTATGTTCTCTATATGTTTATGTGGTATTTCCCTTGATTTATCTTCAGTTGGGGGCATCTTGTATTGGAAACGTAATCAGTGGAGTTATTTATGTTTCTATTCAAGCCATTGATCCTGTTAAAGTGTTAGTAATGAATTTAATGTGGGGGCATATGCTTTTCTCACTTTATGCACACACACACTTTCAAAATATTTTTCAAAACTTTTCTGCCTTTATGGATTAGAGACTAATCCTTAAAGCATGGATTTTCACCTTATAGGATCTCTTGATCCCTCCAATTTTAATTTACAAAGTTTTTATCCATTAAGGTCAGAAGGTTTCTTTAAGATTGGATCTCTCTTATTTTGCCTTTTCTCTTTTGGAATAGAATATTCCTGAGGGTGAATCCTTGATGGGTTGACTAGTGAGTAGCCACATTCACTAGGCAGTTCAACTCAATCTTTCCAGTTGCATTGTTTGCTTGTGTGATTCACAATGGGACATAAGTTCTCATTTGGTGAGGTAATCACATCCTCTTCTCTTTTTTTTTAGTAATGTCTCTCTTATTGTAATCTTGGGGTTGACAAAGAATTGAGTCCCTGGGGGCTTGAGGATTGCTTTGTCTCTTTGATTTCAATAAGATTTTATTTTTCTTTATGATCTCCTCTACCGAGAATTTGCATTGATTTCATACTCTTGCAAAAGTGGGGACTAAATTTATTGTCAGAAAATGGAAGCACTTCCATTTAGGACTTGTTTAGCCCTCTGAGTAAGTGGTTTGGGGTCATGTCAGACACCTTGAATGGGTCTTTGACTTGGATCTGGTTTTTTCCCCTGTCCCACCCTATTTTCCACTTCGTTCCTACCTATTTCTGGTATTTTGCTATGAGATTTTGAGGTTCTTGACATCAGGGTCAAGGTCAACCTTGACCTTGACCTAGGGTCTAAATTTCAAATTTTGAAGATTTATGGATGTCAAGGTTTGGAAAGAATTCTTTCCCACTTCTGGGTTGGCTGCTTCAAGCTTCGAAATGGTGCCTCTTAAAAGGCATTTAATTTAGGTCCATTGCTAAGGGTATGAGCCTAATGGTAATTTATTTCTCATATGTCAGACTCTCTAGAAGTTGGTGTCCTAAACTAGTATATAAGGAAGCCTTCTCCTCTCATTTTTAGGAGAAAGAAAAAAAGGAGGACCATTTATGTATAAGTTATCAAAGTAAGCATTCAAGCATTCAAGATTTAATTCATCAAGGAGATCCATTGGTAGCCATTGAAGGATTCAATCTTTATGGAGCCCTCTTGTTGAATATTTCTCCATCCATATCCATTCAAGCTTATTCCTATTCCAAGATCCATTCAAGATTGGTGTTGAAGATATAAATGCAATTTATTTGAGACATCTTACATCCTACATCCTACATTCTACAATTCTACATCCATTTGGAGCATCCATACTTGAGGATTCAAGGATTTGAATCCTCCACAAGGGTCTTAACATAAGTAAGGAACATGTACAGACCAACAAATTACAGAGTAGATCTAGATACTCTTTTTGACAAAATTTTAGGATCTGTGAATAGAATTCCCATCGGAGAAGTGCTGGTCAAGGTCGACATAAAGGTGCACAATTGCACCCCCATATTTGGGTCAAGTTTGACTTGGCTCAGAAAAGAAAAAGATTTATGGGTTTTCTCCATCTCTATGTATCTATTCCAAATCCGATTGCAGAATTTCCAAAAACTTAGTACAGACACCATAAAACATAAATTTCTAGATTTTCTATAATTTGAGGTTAGTAGTTGTCTTCAATTCATTTCAATTAATATTTTAACAATCTCTTCCAAAATGAAATGTAAGGTTTTCCTCTTTCTTCTTATTACTAATTGATTAATTTATTTATGCATTGACCATTTTCTTGTGGTTAATCAATTTGGATCTTTCCTTTGGGAATTTGGGATTAAGAAGAGAATCTTACCTTCCAAAATTATTCTATATTTAAAGGATATTATTTACTTGTTGGTGAACATAACCATCAATCATTCAAAAATTAAATAACTATCAATCCACCACCATTTGTTTTACCCTTTACAGCCACACACCAAGAAGATATCATAGATGAATGAAATTTCTCTTAATAAAGGGTTTGGTAAAGATGTCTACAACCTAGTTTGAAGATTGGAAAAAGACTAACTCAATGATCTATCAATGAATCAACTCTCAAATATAATGCATATGAATCTCTATGTGCTTGGTGTTGAACTAGTTTTTTTCATATCTAAATAGTACTCTGGTTATCACAACAGATAATTGTAGGTCATCTAAAATGAACACCAGACTTAGAAAGAATTTCTTGAAGTCATATCACCTCAGTAGTTGTGCTAAAAACCCCTATGAACTCTTCCTTTGTGGAATATATATCAATATCATTCTTCTTCTTGCTACACCAACATATAGGTCTTGATCTAAGAAGGAAATATAACTTGAAGTATACTTGTGATACTTTGTATCACTAGCCCAGTTTGAATCTATAAAACTAAATAAGTCTACTAAAGAACCAGCTCTACGATGAATCCAAAACCCAAGTGTGTCATGAAGATAGTGAATAATCCTCTTAGTTTCTTTCCAATGCAACTCATGAGGCACCTGCATAAATCTAGAAACCATTCCAGCTACATATGATATGTATGGTATAGTATGAGTCAAGTAAGTAAGACTACCAACAATGTATTGATACAAAGTAGCATCAACCAAGGGTGAAGTGAAAGAAGTATCAAGTTGTAATATAGAAAGAGATGGAGTTGATGATAACCTAAAAGTAGTCATGTGAGACTATTTAAATAAATCAAGAGTGAACTCGGGTTGAGAAAGTGTAATCCCTAAACTTGACTATGAAATATCAATACCAAGGAAGTAGTGCAATAAAATCAAGTCTGTCATGTTTAATTTGTCTGAAAGTGCTAGATTCACTGTTGCAATGGTAGATGAAGTACTCCTAGCAATAAAAAGATCATCAACATAAAGTACCAGTATCAAAAGAGAATCATCCTCTCACAAAAGATACATATTAAGATCAGAGTAGCATCTAGTATATCCTAAAGATAGAATATAAAATATATCTTGGCATACAAATCCCTAGGGTATTTTTTGAGGCCATATATAGATTTCCTTTGTTTGTAGACTAAGGATGAGTCTTAAAGAAACTCTCGTGGTTGTCACATATAGATCTCCTCCTCAAGGTGTCCATGAAGAAATGCACTCTTCAAATCCATCTGATGTATAACCAATCCATGCATTGTATCTATAGAAAGTGTGAGTCTAATTTAAGCCCTGTTAGACACTGGTACAAATTTTATGTATAGTCAATGCCCTCAAACAATGAAAACCCTTTTTCAACTAAACATGCATCGTATTTATCAATTGACCTATTTTCTATAAATTTAGTTTGATACATCCACCTAAAATGAACTAACTTCCTTCCCTTAGGAAGCGAATTCAAATCCCAAGTGTGATTTCAAATCAAGGGATCATATTCCTCATGCATAGAAATATTCTACTCTAGTATACCCGATGCCTCTCTAAATGTCTGTGGATAAAAACTGAAGAAAAGTAAGCTTGTAGCCCCTCCCTAAATATATGCCTAAATATGACTATTATCTATTGAATTCTATACCCTCATATATGCCCCCTATAGAGTATTATGTATGGGTGATATATAAATATCAACCTCTAGGGTATGTACAGGATCATGGTATGTCAAACTAGGCCCTTAAGTGGTAATGACAATTTAGAAAATCAGTTTTAGGCAAGTTGACATAAAAAATTGAACAAGTTATAAATATTATATCAAAAATATGTAAGAAGAGAATCTGTATAAAATTTAATTTAGTTTCTAATATATTAGGCCTTTTTAAGAAACCAATTATTCTATATGTTAAAAATTTCAAATTTCAATGTAGTAGTACAGAAATTTTAGGAAAAAATAAGGTGTATGTCTGACCACCTTAAACAAAATAAAATGATAATTTTTTTTTACAAAATTCTAGATATAAGTAGTAGACTCATGTTCGAATGTGACACATATTTTTTTAAAAATTTATTTCCAAGTCAATAATTAATTAGGATTTTTCTTCTACAACTTTTTCAGAATACAAAAAATCTTGTGTCTGACCGCATTAACTTATTCTAAACTTTATCAAACTGAAAACTCTTTTATTTTTCTTATAGTAGGAAAATCATAAAATATGACACATATTATGGATTTTACAAATGTTATATATTTTGAAAGTTATAGCTATTTTTCAACAAGTCTATCAATCAGGACTAGAAAGATAATAAGTAGGTGTATGTCTGACCACATTAAAAAAATCAAATGATAATATTTTTTTATAAGATTCTAGATAAAATTAGTAGACTCATGTCTAGATGTGATGTATATTTTTTTGTATTTTTTTTCAAGTAAATAATTGATTATGATTTTTCTGCTACAAATTTTCTTGAATATAAAAACTCTCATGTCTAACCACCTTAACTTAGTCTAAAATTCGTCAAATTGAAAGAATTGTTTATTATTATTGTATTAGGTGAAGCATAGAATGTGATGTATATTTCAAATTTCAAAAATGTTATATTGTTTGAAAGTTATAGTTGTTTTTCAAAGATTCTATCAATCAAGACATCTTTTTCACATCGCCACTTTTTGGCATACCATGATCCTACACATACCCTCTAATGGAATCTCTAAACTAGATGAATATGACTCCTCATCACTATCATCACTATAGAAACTGGTAGAAGATGATTTTTCTCTATAGAAATTTTTTGTGACTCATTTGAATCATTAGTACTATAATCAACATCTAAAGAGTCCACATCAAATTCATAAATCTCAAGTATAGTTTCAAGAGGTGTTTCTTGAAACTTAACACTTTGTTAACTGAACAACTCATATGTGGTAGGGTGGATTAGGTGATAGAATTTTACACCATCTAGATATCTAACAAAGATGCAAGGTTGGGATTGTGAATCTGTGGCCTTGCATTGTTATTTTGGAATGCGTGCAATAGTTAGAGACATAAAAAATAAAAAATGTTCAACTGTAGGTTTCCATCCTTTCCAATCTTCAAAGGGAATGATACCCTTAAGGACTTTATGAAGAAATCTATTTTCAATGTAACATACAAAATTAATTTCTTTAGCCTGGAATATGATGTTGTGAGTCCCTTAGGATGAATCATACAAATTTTTATCTCTTTTAAAGATCTATTTGTATATTTAGAAACAATGTTTTGTTGGGAGAATATGGAAATGTGCATTGAAAATCTATCTCTTCTATTATGCAAAACTACACAAAATGGTTTCCAACATACTCTCTTCCATTATCTATTCAAATAATTTTGATGACTTTTCCTTATTTATTTTCATCTAGAGCTTTGAAGTCTTGAAAAGATTCAAATATACTTTTTATTTTTTATTAAAGAAGAAGATTGATGTGAATCTTGAAAATTCATCAATGAAAGTGAGAGCATATCTTTCTTTTGTAAAATACAGAGGGCAAAAAGCCCCTAAAACATCACTATAAACAAGCTCTAAGACTTTTTGTCCCTCCATGATTTTCCTTTGTCAAATTTTTCCTTAATTGGTGTTTTCCAATTGCACAACCTTCACAAATTCATTTATAAAACTCAACCTTTCGTGAACCTTAACCATTTTTTGTTGACATAGTTTTTCAAGAAAGAAATAGTTAAGGTGGCCAAACCACTCATGCCATAGTTGACTAACTTCATCTAAATGAGTTAGTAGTTCCATTGTAGAAAAATATTTGGCAAATTTTGAGAAGGTATATAATCTAGATTGATGATGAGCCTCCTCTATAGCTACCAAGTGGTTTCTTGGCACATCTCTTATTTCAACTAAATTTGGAGAGAAATTGTCTGTCATACCCTTTCCTAAGTGATTAATTTGATACATAGAAATAAGATTAGTTGTGAATGAAGGAGAACTTAGAACATTTAAAAATATTCCACCTTCAACTTCAATACTCCCTCTCCCTTTAACCAATGTTAGAGTATCATCCCCTAATGTGATTGAGGACATATTAAACTTTTCTAAGGATGAAAATACAACTTTTTCAGAACCCATATAGTTTGTAGGACCGAAGTCTATAATCAATGATGGAGATCTAAAGATGTTGTAGAAAATAATGCCTTACCTTTTGATTTTTCTTTTTCCTTTCTATTTTCTTGAGTTGATTATGATGTTTTACTTGAATCAGATAGCCCTATATTATTCTTCTTAAGAATTTTAGTAATCTTCTCAAGTTTCTTCTTTAAGAATTAATTCTCATCATTCCAAAAATTGTTAAAATAGGCACATTTAACCTTCTCCTTATTTGGTTTACTATGAGAAAAGTTATCCTTTTTTGAGTTGTAAATTTTATCTTCTCTCTTCCTTTCTTTGTCTTTATTTTCTTACTTCTTCTTTCCTTTTTAAGTCGATTGTTTTTCATTTTCTTGAAGTAGGGATTTAGGTTTAGTAGACTTCAAAGTGTATTTGAATAAAATTTTCTTTGTCTCTTATAAGATCAACAATAAAGTTATCAAGTAAGGGCATAGTCCATGAGGCTCCAAGAGCTCTTTTTGTATAATAGAAAGTAGACAAAAAGACTGAATATTTAGGACCTACTTTCAAAATTACAAGGACTAATTTATCCTCTTTATTTTCAATTAAAAAATATTTTAATTAAAAATTCAAAGATTTAAATTTAGTGAAGATGTCCTCTAAAGTTGAAAAAGTTGAACAACTAAGACCTAAGATTTAATTTTCCAACTCATGACTCCCAAGTTGATATATTTTCCCAAATAGTTTGTTTAGGGCTTTCCATGCCTCATTGGCTATTTTTTAGTTTTCAACATAGGACAAAAATTTAGGAGATACATTTAAACATAGAAATCCAAATGCTTCATAACACTTAATAAAAAAAATCTTTGACCTTAGCTACATTAGGTTCTTTTTATGTTCCCATAGTTATTGTGAATAAATAATTTTTTTTAGTGTACAAGAAATACTTTCAACTTCCAATCATGAAAATTGAAAGAATTTATGAGTTGTATGGTTACATTACAATCCATATTCCTTTCCTTGACTTATATAGTTATTTGTAAAAAGTGGAAAATAAATTTGAAATATGAGAAAGATTGAAGTGAAAGGAATGAAACAACAGAATAGAACTTTGTGAGGAAGTAGCAAAATAATCCAAAAAAAACCCTCCTTGTGTAATGCCCTACCAAGGAAACCATGAGAAAGTAACCTAACTTGATACTAGATTGATGCAAATTTTTTTTTAAATGTTAAACATACATAAACTTTAAAGAAATATTAAACATTACAAATAAACATTCAACAACACAAATATGGAAGCAAGTACAACCATAAGTGCAAGTATCAATATTAACCTATGATAAGACATTATACCAATGTTCCTAAAACCAATTAACTATCCCAAGGGTTCCAATATGTAGTTACTTTTAACTACATTATCTAAACTATTAAGAAAACCCATAACATAACCAAATGATATATCATAAGTTCATTTTAAAATCCAAATTGAAATACTCTTGATTCTTGAATAAGCCATAATAAAATGAACACATATAGCTAAGGAAACTAACATATGCATTGTATAGAAAGAATCAAGATACACTCACCATATTAACATAAACCAAATTAAAATTAATGAGATACAATTGATCAATACATCATGGAACCCATATAATACATCTTTCACTACACATGTCACGGGGATCATAATAATGAATCAAGTCGCAAATGCAATACATGCACATGAAAACCTCCAGAATGAATGTCGAATCAATACATAGTAGACGACATGGTGACACCATCTCTTCATGACAATAAGAAACCTATAAGAAATGAACATAGTAACAACATCTAGTATCATCCAAGTGCAATAGCACTAATGTCAGATCTCAATGGTAAAAAGAATCACTACCACCCAAAAATATGGAACCTAGAGGTCCGACCCACCATGCTAAGGAGATAAAACTAGGACTCACTCAAAGGAACAACCAAACATACAATACTATTGTAAATGGTACATTGTAAAAAATCATACAATAAATAGTTATAATTTTATCAAGTATAAATGGGTGGAACATAAATTAGGTATGCCAAATGAAATGTAAGAACCTATTGATGAACTATAACTGATTCAATACTTGAATGACTTGAAGATCAGTGATTAGAGATCACCGAGTACTGAAATGATATGTAAGATAATGAAATTAGTCATTATGTTGTCATTGATGTCAACTAGTTTTGACAGTACTTATCATGATAGTTGCAAATATCTAAACATCTGTAAAAGAGGAGAAAAGATGAAGAACTGAGATATCTAGATAGAGGAAGATGGTTATGACAGATGAGGATAAGGAATACTCTTGGTAACTTATTGATGAGTCTATGACTTCACATTGTTGACTTGATTATGTTACATTAATCTGTTATGAAGTTGGAAGCAAAACTAAACAAAGTAGTGTGGTCAGTAAATGAAGCACTTCAATATAGACCAAGCCAGTGTAGTGTATACTGAGTGACAGTATTAACCGAGCTTGTGTTCGCTGACACATTTCTTTGTTAACTAAGTATGGATGAAAGAATTAAATGTTTAGTTTTGTCGATAGATTTTGATGAGCTGGAATGTGTATGATTTCAAGGTTGAAGATAAAGTTTGTTATGAGATCCATGTCTAAAAAAATTTGAAGAAGATCTAAAGGATGAAATTGAAATGGGTTATTGACACATCTGCCGAGGAAGGTTTAAGCGGCAAAATCAACAAAGGCGATTAAGTTGCAAAATCTGATGGATGAAAAGAAAATGGTTTACTTGTCTATATAAGAGACATTGGTTTCATTTTTGAAATTATGCCAGAAGAAGGAGACTACAGAGATATCATGTGAACACATCTTCATGCATGCCTAATCAGAATGGTTGAAGAAGAGTCAAACTATATAATAGTACTGAGCATTAGAGAGTTTTTACCGAGGGATAGTAAGTTATTGAATATTGATGAACTGAATTGAAATATTGATCAGAGGATTCTTATGGGCTTAGAATAGATTTGAACATTAGCAAAATCAAGTTTTATTGTAATCAAATCAACTACTATTTTAGTTTAATTATTGTAACATAAAAATCTCTTAACTGAGTGGACTTAACCATCTTGTGATTTCCCTATGTCAATCATATAATGTACATTGTTATCCTATCAACCCCATAGTGAATGCTGATTGGATGAAAACTATTAGTCTTAAATCCTCTAACAAGGTCACACCTTATAGTGTGTTCTGTAATCTTTAATAGGGTTGGCTCTTCACCGAGCTCACTTCAGAAGAGTGAAAAATATTTTGGGTTACCAGTCCCAGGTGGTTTCTCCCTTAATAGGGATTCCACATTAAATATTTATGTTATGTGTTTCTATGATGAATGTTTGGTTATCATACTTTACATACTGCATATTTGATTTGGTCGATAATCACAGTGAGTAGTTAACTAGTAATACGTAAAGGCATAGATAGTTTACTATTTTATGTTACTGAGTTGCAAATATTTGCTGAATTTGTTTTAAGAGAAATATTTTGTAATTGGCATGGGGAGTTCCCTTTGATCTTCAACTTGTAGATTTATACTTTGTTGGATAACTTTTAATGATACTTTGACTCTATCACCACTCCAAAATCTACAAGGAAGAGGGCCAATTAACAAGGATCAACAATGAGATCCTCCTACACTTTGAGCCTTAATGCTCAGGTGGGTGTTCCCTCGACTCACTTCTCCAAAGGAGTCTCAAAACAATATTCAACTATGTCCTTTACTTACTGACTGAAAGATATTATCATTTATATGTGTGTATGATTGATGATGATGGACTGCTTCCAAAGAACAGATCAGTGCCTTAACCTAGGGAAAAGAGTCACTTGATAACATATATCAACTAAGACCTTAACTCAAACACACATGAACTCAGAGTAAGTGCTTTGCCTATTACTCCCCTCACTCCCAAACCTGATCATCAAATTCCAATCCAATAATGAACCCAGTGAAATCACCCTAAAGGCTTTAATCCCAACTTTGTTAGGAACTCCAAGTTGATCTCACAATACTCTTTGTTTACCATATGCTAATCCACCTTATGACATTAACATATATGAGTTCACAATCAAAACAAGAAGACAATCATCAATTTGAGATAGGAATTTAGGTGTATTCTTATTAACTTCAAAATCAATACATGATCAAAATGACAAATACTAGGAACAAGACACAAAATCCAAGCTCTCCTTGTTCAGTATATACCATCAACAACAACCTTTACAAAATACTACTCTTTTCAATATATACTACCACTAGTCATCTTGGAATCCCCAAAACAGGATGCGACAAGCTTCAGATGACTAGGGTTAGGGTTTTACCCACTGAAACAACCAAATCAGTCAAAAATTAAATGCAGGGGAAGAAACCCAGGCAACCAAGAGAAGATAGATCCCGGAGTAATCCTCAATCATGACAAAATCCATGAGAAAGTACTGAGAACCACAAAAATGCCCAATTTATCAACCAATTCGGCCACCTGCAACATGCCTCGAGCATAAAGAACATAGTACAGACCCCTAAAAATGATCACTTAACACCCTAGACCACACTGCAATATTTTGAAAATTGTTTCCACCAACTCTAGCCGCTAAAACATTCAATTTTAGTCCTTCTGGTTACAGGAAACCCTCAAGATATTTGAATTTAAATAGCAACGGTCATATTCATGGTGCCAATAGTGAATCAATGGTCAATATTTGAATTTAGATCAACTTTATATCGTGACTGTCTGATCCTTCTTTTTCACGGTCTTTATGATTTATCACTTAATAGGACCCTAGTCATATTTGGTGAACCAACGACTAAAGGATTTCGCCCCATTGCAGAATGCTTTATGCCTTTGCCAAATTATTTAGCTATTATGTGAATGCTTGTTTGCTAAGTTGCTAAACCATTTAGAGAACTGCCATCTTTCTTCATGAATGAGCGAACCTATTCAAAATTTGTTGGGCCACTAAACACTTTATCAAAATCGCTAAGGCCTTAGACTAAAACCTGGGCCTGCCTTTAATGAAATCAATGGCTGTCTTAAGTTCACATGGAGCATAAAGATTCTATCAAAACTTATGACAACCGTTAGATTAACCTTTTACCTCTACTCTGTAGATCCTTTGATAGGATATGAAATCAATGGTCATCTGATAATCTCATGTGTCAAAATAAACCCCTTAGATCATGCACTGATTTTTGATGCTCTACAAGTGTCAGGACCCTCTGACATGCTGGAAACTTAGGTCCCACTGACAACTGCCAAGTCATAACATACACCAATCAATAAGAGACCACCAACTGTGCTGACCTAGCATTGGACCCACTGACAGCCCTTATGTTAGATTCCAAATCGATGGCTATCGCATGATCATGAAGGGGAAGAATATTCCTTGTGATCATGTGACAACCACCAGATCCTCAAGCAACTGACAACTTGACCCCACCCTGCTACATAAGCCATTTCAACGAATCACAAGCTGCCATGTTGCAATATCTGGCAAGTGGACATGCAACTTTTCCTTTCACACTTGGGTCCCTTTGACAACTTTACCACTTCATTGTTTATCTCAGCCAATGAGGAGATGCCACTTGTACCTACGTGTCACCTTGGACCCATAGTCTGAAGCACTGTGTCATAAAGATAATCAACGGTCGGCCTAAGTTCACAAGCTTCTAACAAATCTTATGAGAACTTACGCCCGCCATTGGATTGAGATGGTGTTAGAGCCAGGCCCAGGAAACATTAAGCCAAAAAAAAAGGAAATATTAAGGAACTGACTTAGGAAAAATATTTCACCGAGACTTAGGGAAATAAAACAAAGGGATCTGACATAAAACCCTAGTCACATGATCGCATAACATGAAAAAGGTTCACACGATCATGCGACAAAGAGGTTAACAATTTAGCACATGCATTTTAGAGACTTAAGTGGCCTGAATAAAGTAACACAAAATTAGAACAATGCCAGGGCATAAAATAGGGCTTTTCACACCAACGTCTAGTTTTTCAAAACTTTGAACTAAGGGTTTATGCCAGAGACCTAAAAACAACTACAGAGACCAAAAGAAAAGGGCTAGAGCCATGAGATTTTTTTAGAGTGCTAACAGTGGCTCTGTATAGGGATGTATGCCTCCTATAGGCATAACAAGGATCTAGAATCACTGGTCAAAGCAGACCATCCCACTGGAAAATTGACAACAGAGAGCAATAGGACCAAAACCCTATAGACCAGGACAAAATAGGACAGGGGCAAGCATCTTTACAAAATTTATAGAATGTACAGACCTAAGCTACTGTTCATGGAAAATAAAATACCTCAAAAGAAGTATTTCTTCAAGAATTGTCCATGAACTAGCAATTCCTAAACCTCACCATTCAGTTCTTCTACAACATATGAATCCTGGCCCCATTTCTCATGAATTAGATATGGCGCTAGCTAGATGGGATCAAACTTGCCATGTTTTCCTTTATCCTTGAGTCTGGCATTCCAAATTAACACCAAATCACCAGGTTCAAACTTCCTCTCAACATCCTTCTTATCATATAAATTTTTAACCTGTAACTCCAATTTGGCATTTCTTGCAACTGATTCTCTTCTAGTCTCATCCAACCTAATGAGGTCCTCAATTCTCAACTGCATCTCATGTCTATATCATCATCATACAACTGAAAAAACTTGTACATTTTCAATAAATTATTCTGAGGCATTCTTGCATGTATTCCATATACTAGGTCAAATGGTGCACAACCAATTGCCTTCTTCACAATTACCCTATCAGCCCACAAGGCTAATGGTAGTTTTGAATTCCATGCCTTCTTATTATTTTCAAGAATCCTCTTTAGGATTTTCATCAGGCACTTATTTGTTGATTATGCCTGTCCATTCCCTTGTGGATGATAGGGAGAAGAGTATGACATCTAAATTCCTAGACTGTGGCAGAATTCCTTATATTCAATAGACCTGAAGCACATTGCATTATCACTAACAATCCTCCCAGGGCAACCAAACCTTGTAACAATATTATTCAATAGAAAATCAGTGACCACCTTACTAGTTGAATTTCTTGTATGGATAGCCTCTACCCATTTTGTAAAGTAATCAGTGGCAACTAAGATCCATGAGTGTCCTCCACTTGACTTGTTTGGTATCTCCCCTATGAAATCAATTCCCCATTGTTGGAAAGGAGCTTGTACTTCTATTGGTCTTAAGGGCACATTACCTAAAAATTTAAGCTTACCAGAGAACCTTTGACAAGCATCACACCTCCTTACCAACTGTTCTACATCCTTGAAGATTGTGGGCCACCAAAATCCTACTCTCAAGATTTTTTGAGTAGTTGTTTTACCCATATAATGTCCACCACAAACTCCCTCATGCATTTCCTTTAACAACTTGTTAGCTTGATTCTCATCCACACATTTCAAAAGTATGCAATCTAAATTCTTTCTATACAACTTACATTTCACAATTACATACTTGATGGCCTGTAATTTTAATGTCCTCCTCTGATTATCATTCATTCTTGCTAGACATCTCATATTTCTCAAGTAATAGATGATATCTTGATACCAGATACAATCATCCATGTCACATGTATAATCAATTTCAGAATGATTTACCTGATTAGCATCAAGATTGGATTGGGCCATCAATTTTGCCAATCCCTATCCTCTAACCAACTTGGTAATTTGGATATCAATGTTTAATTCTTGGATCCTATTGATCCATCTGCATCTTCTCCCAGACACCTCTTGCTGTGAGAAAATATCTTTCACAACTGCACTTAGCACAAAAGCAATCACAACTGCCCCCATCAAGTAACACCTAAAAGCCTTGACTGCCTTCACAAGTGCATATGCTTGTTTCTCATTTATGTCATATTTCAATTTAGTAGCCTACAAAGATTTACTAAAGAATGCAATAGGCTGCTCAAAACCATCCTTATTCTTTTGTAACAAAACTACAGCAATAGTGTGAAAAGACGCAAAGGAAAAGATGTGCATTGGGATATTATAATCAGGTGCCTTAAGCACTAGTGCATCTTTGATAGCCTGCTTGATATCTTTGAAATCTACATCAGGCTCACCTTCCCATGTAATAGCAGATCCCTTCTTCAACATCTTAGAAATAGGTCTAGTAACCTCTACAAAATTTGTCACAAAACTCCTTAAGAAATTGACCTGACCAAAGAAAGACTGAATTCCTTTAATATTATTTGGTCTCTGAATTTTACCAATAGTTATCACCCTCTTAGGATCAATCCTAACTCCTTGCTTCCCCACTAAGTGGCCAAGCAACTTACCCTCACTGACACTAAATGCACATTTCCTTGGGTTTAATGAAGTGCCATATTCCAAAGCCCTCATAAATATTTTCTCTAAATGAGTACAATGGTCTTCTTCCTTCTTGGAATAGGTAGTTAAATCATCTTGATAGACAATAAGGAAATCATTTATAAAATCTGCAAAAGCAACATCCATTGCTCTCTGAAAAGTAGCACCAGCATTTGTGAGACCAAAAGGCATTCTCACATAAACATATGTCCCCCAAGGTGTAGTGAAAGTTGTCTTAAACTGTTCTGATTCTTTGATAATCACCTGATTGTAACCAGAGAGACCATCCATCATAGACATCAATTCTGATTTGGTCACTCTCTCCAACATAGCTTCCATATTGGGCAGACAATAGTTATCCTTTAATGAGCTGATGTTCAAATTCCTGAAGTCCACACAAAGTTTGATATCACCATTCTTCTTTCTGACAGGGACAAGGTTTGAAACCTAAGAAGAGTTCCTTATAGGCTTGATAATGCTAGCATCTCTTAACTTCATCAATTCTTCTTGCATCTTAGGTGCCAAAGTGGGATTTATAGGCCTTTATTTTTGCCAGAAAGGTTTAGCATCTTCTTTCAATGGAATGATATGCTAAAACAAGTCTTCTCTATAAACCTTTAGGTCATCATATGACCATGAAAAAACATGCCTAAATTTTCTCAATAATTCAATCAAATATTTTCTCACATTGTGAGACATGTCCCTACCAATGTATACCTTCTTAGGTGCCTCATGTGTTCCAAGATTTATCTCCTCTAGATTAGCATGATCTTCTCTTTTGATATTATTTTGAACTCTATCCTAGTTATCAAAGACAGTCTCCAAAACAACAAGCCCCTTGGGCACCTTGTTAGTTCTAAGCTAAATAACTTCATTGCCAAAGAAAACCTCCCTTCCTTCTACTGACTCAACCAAGGCTGAACAATCAAATTCCTAACCATGATACTGATCTTCACAACTCATAAACTTCAAGATATCATTATCATGATAAAAAACTTGCTAATTTTCAATATTCTTTGGTACAATAGGCCTAGCCTAAATTTCAACTTTAGAGATACCAGTAAATGTAATATCATTGGGATTAATTTCTATATTGGCTAACAAGTCAGGCATCTTATTGTTACTCCTATCCTTCCACTCAATATTGAAGGCATCAAAATGTTCAATCAAATCCCAAACTGCATTCCTATATTGTTTTAACCTTTTGTTCTTGGAAGCATATACTGACCTAACTTGGAACACTACCAATTCAGAATCACCAACAACACTTAAACATTTAATACCATGTTTTTGTGCCAACCTTAGTCCTAACAACAATGCCTCATATTCTGCTATATTGTTGGTACAAAATAAATTCAATGTGAAATAAAATTTGTAGGTGTTTCCATTAGGAGAAATAAGTAAAATACTTTCTCCTGCTCCATCCTTGCAATTTGCACCATCAAAATACATTACCCACAAATCACCCTTCACAAAATTAACACTTACCTCAACAGAGATAGGTGACAAAATAGGTTCCCTCTCAAGTACAGGGATCTCTGCCCTAAAAGCATTAATATCAGTATCCATAAAACATGTAGTTTCATTATCAATACTTCTCTCAATCATGTGGCATACTCTTGGTTCTTGCTCAATCTTGACAAACTAATCATCAATCTTGAAAGTGGCATAGGAAAAATCACACTATAAACTTCCACCCATGGCAACACTCCACCTTCTAGATAGTAGCATCCCATAATGAGGAGGGATGTCCACCACCAAAACACTCATTGTTAACTCTTTCTCTGGATATGTTGTCAGCCTATATGGCATTGTATTGATAGTCCCAATGACTGGTACCTCCCTTTGATCCATTGCACAACATCTACCTTGAACTGTATCAAATTTAAGGCCCAATTTTTCCATAATCTTAAAAGGCATAACAATATTAAAGGCACGACTATCAATCATAAAATTTCTTAATTTCATTCCATTCACAAGGACACTTAAAAATAATGGATCAATGTTTTCAAGGCTAGCATTGACAGAACTATCCATATATAT
The DNA here is from genome assembly GCA_027943335.1 of Chamaecyparis obtusa. NCBI lineage: Eukaryota > Viridiplantae > Streptophyta > Pinopsida > Cupressales > Cupressaceae > Chamaecyparis > Chamaecyparis obtusa. Next base: position 20,124 of record BSBK01013936.1, on the reverse strand, counting down.
AGGAGGAATTTGAGATACAATTCCCTAAGCAGCAACCCCTTTCAAAGCTTTATCCTGAGATCCATTGCAAGCAATATCATTGTTATGAACATTATCTACCCATGCAATAGCTCTATCTTTATGTTCAGGGATCCTCAACAATTCTGACAATGGAACCTTAATTGTAATTTGGGACAATACAGATAACATATCAATAGGAGTAGAGGAAAGAATAACAATCTGCATAGCCTTAGTATCCTTTTTCTTGTCTGATACATTAGGTGTATTGGCCACCCTCATTTTTTCAATCTTAGCCATTGTGTTAACTAGATTCTCAATCTCACTAGAAAATCTTTCAACTCCAACTCCCATAGGCTCACAATTCTTACCTTTTACATTCTTGAATTTCACCATGTGATCACCTTTTGATTTTTTCTAATTAGGCTCTCTGGAGTTGGTACTCTTTATAAACATTCCTACAGCTTTCTCATTTGTATTCTTTGCCACCATGCCTCTAGTTTTCACTTGGGAAATCATTTCTATAGTAATCCTATCCATCTCTTCTCTAGAAGGTCTTCTTAAATTTACTGGCTCAGAAGAAGAGTTCATGTTACATGTCTTCTTATCAATGTCTTCACTATCAGAAAAAACCTCTTGATGAAAAATGGTCTAAGTGTGCCTCTTCACATTTACATCTGCTTCCTCACCAAAATCAGAATCATCTTCATATCCTAGATATGAAGTAGCCATGTTGCATCCAACATCATCTTGATTTTCTTCTTGATCTATCTCCTCATTACCACAATCTTGATTTGCAGCCATAGAATGTGCAACCACACAATGCTCTATAGAATAAGGGGAATGGCATGCAACACACCAAGGTATTTCCTCCATGACATTTATTGAAGCTTTTTGTTGAGGGTTAGGGACACCTCTATCATTGTTTCCTCTTGCAACAGGGACCACAGGCTTGCCATCCTTCCATTGGGTGTTGTAGGGGTAGTTCTGCAATCTATTCTGCTTATTGAAATTGTTGTTGAACTAAGGCCTTTCATTGGTAGGAGCACTGATGTTCCAATTTGTAAGTGCCCTCAAATCCTTCAATGCATTGAGCACCTTATCCAATTTATCTTCCTCTTGCCTCCTAGTTCCAACATTCTTATAATTTTCTTTTTTGTATTTCTTGTCCCCAAACAACTTAGGGTCATCTCTCTTCCCACCCAACTTCCCTAATATCTTCATATTATTCTCAATATTGACAGCAATCCTAAAAGCATCTCTAAGAGTTCTTGGTTCCTTGTCCCTCAACAAATATCCCATCTTCCCATCAAATGCATTGAAGTATGTGGTCAGACAGACATTGTCATCTAACCGCATAACTTGGAACAACTTATGCATACCCTTCTAAAATCTCATATTGAATTCAGCTGCAGACTCATTCTAATTTTTTCTTATGGTATTGAATTCATTCAACATGAAACTAGCATTAGGCCTATCACCATACTGCTCTTTAAAACATCTCTCAAAAGAATCCCAAGTATCAATACATTTATCAGGAAGTCTCTTAAACCAATCTCTAGCATCCTCCATTAGAGATTGAACAAAAAATTTCATGACTACATCCTCATGCTCTACCTCATAATCATTAAGCATATCAACAAACAACCTAAGATGTTCCTCACAACTAATAGCATTATTACCAGCAAACTTAGGTACCTTATCTCTTATATCATTTGGAAAAGCATTTGGGTAGCCTGGTATCCCTTCAAAACTAATTTGCCTATAGCCTTCTAGTTGCATAGGTCTTCTTTGAAATCCTAAACTAGTGTTCCCACTAGAATTATTATTTTTATCTACATTCCCACCCACTTGCACATTTGACTATCTATTAGGATCAACAAATGATTTGGTAGATACATTAGGAATTAGATTACTAATAGTAGCATCGCTAAGTGGAACAGTAGTGTTCATAGATGGCATACCAAGTTTAGTAGCAGAAGGGCCATGAACATTAGCTGATGAAGCCTTTAAGAACTAGATCTTTCTTCTTTTTTCTGCAATAGCAGCATCAACTTCAGCTCTTTCCAACTCTTGAGCTAGAGCTTCATCCTCTTTTCTTTTTCTTTCTATCTCTATCTCCCTATTTGATTTTGGTTGTGGGATCCCTAGTATTGTCACTGGTTTTCTTATTTGGACACCCACCATCTTCTACTTTCCTTTTTCATTAATAACTATGGTAGGCCTAGTGATCTCATGTCCATTCTTACCCTTAGGAAAAGGAGCATAACTTTGCACTTGTCTGATCACAGGGCCTTCTTCATCAAACTCATGGTGTTGCAACAAGCATTCCTACTCACTTCTTAGAGCTTCAAGATCACCAAAAACATCATGCTGCAACACCCTAGGAGAAGAAGCAAGCATCTTGTTTCTCTCCTTCATTTCATTAATTTTTCTTAAAAGAGACTACCTCTCCATTAGAGCATTTAATTTTTCAGCCTCTATCTCCTCTTGTAACCTTTTGTATATGGCATCCTGTTCTGCCAACTACAACCTAAGTGCATTTAGGTCATGTGGATCTATCATGTTGTCTTCAGAGCTTGATGATACTTCCACATTAGTAGGATGCTGATATGGGAAATGCAGTCGCCTTGGTTCCATGGGCTACCTTCTGAAATTATCTTCATCTAGATCTAAATCAATCTCAAAACCCATCTCTTTAGCTTGTTCATCCAGACCTGCAGGCAATGAACCCTTGTCTTGAAATACAACATTTGGGGTATCATAAAATTTATCTTCAAAGCGACCACCATCTGATCTAGAAATTTTGTCCTATGAACCTTCCTCACTTGAGGAAACATGTGGTACTCTATCTCTAGTATTTCTTTTTTCTCTTATGGGAGCACTAGTAGACTCACCATTCCTCCTGATCCAACTCTTCTTCTCCTGTCTAGGTAACTATTCCAAAGTAACCTCCGGATTCTTCCTGACAAAGGACCTAGTATTCCTTCTTTTGTCCAGATTCACAGTCTATAACATTGGTTCTAACCTTTTGAGTCACCACCCACCTAGATGGGAAAAAATTTAATTGAATACAACAGGAAAATAAGAGTGTACTTTGCAAACTTTTATCTGTAGACTCTCCCCAGTAGAGTCACCATTTTGTTGGGAGTTCCCTTTGATCTTCAACTTGTAGATTTATACTTTGCTGGATAGCTTTTAATGATACTTTGACTCTATCACCACTCCAAAGTCTATAGGGAAGAGGGCCAATTAACAAGGATCAACAATGAGATCCTCCTACACTTTGAGCCTTAATGCTTAGGTGGGTGTACCCTTGAATCACTTCTCCAAAGGAGTCTCAAAACAACATTCAACTATGACCTTTACTTACTGATTGAAAGATATTATCATTTATATGTCTCTGTATGACTGATGATGATGGACTGCTTCCAAAGAATAGATCAGTGCCTTAACCTAGGGCAAAGAGTCACTTGATAACATATATCAACTAAGACCTTAACTCAAGCACACATGAACTCAGAGTAAGTACTTTTCTTATTACTCCCCTCACTCCCAAACCTGATCATCAAATTCCAATCCAACAATGAATCCACTAAAATCACCCTAAAGGCTTTAATCCCAACTTTGTTAGGAACTCCAAGCTAGTCTCACAATACTCTTTGTTTACCATATGATAATCCACCTTATGACATTAACATATATGAGTTCACAATCAAAACAAGAAGACAATCATCAATTTGAGACAGGAATTCAGGTGTATTCTTATTAACTTCAAAATCAATACATGATCAAAATGACAAATGCTAGGAACAAAACACAAAATCCAAGCTCTCCTTGTTCAGTATATACCATCAACAACAACCTTTACAAAATAATACTCTTTTCAATATATACTACCACTAGTCATCTTGGAATCCCCAAAATAGGATGCAACAAGCTTCAGATGACTAGGGTTAGGGTTTCACCCACTGAAACAACCAAATCAGTCAAAAATTAAATGCAGGGGAAGAAACCCAGGCAACTAGGAGAAGGCAGATCCTGAAGTAATCCTCAATCATGACAAAATCCCTGAGAAAGTACTGAGAACCACAAAAATGCCCAATTTACCAACCAATTTGGCCACCTGCAACACACCTCGACCACAAAGAACATAGTACAAACCCCTGCAAATGATCACTTAACACCCTAGACCACACTGCAATAGTTTGAAAATCATTTCCACCAACTCTAGCTGCTAAAACATTCAATTTTAGTCCTTCTAGTTGTAGGAAACCCTCAAAATATTTGAATTTAAATAGCAATGGTCATATTCATGGTGCCAACAGTGAATCGACGGTCAATATTTGAATTTAGATCAACTTTATATCGTGACTGTCTGGTCCTTCTTTTTCACGGTCTTTATTATTTATCATTTAATAGGACCCTAGTCATATTTGGTGAACCAGTGACTAAAGGATTTTTCCCACTCGTAGAATGGTTTATGCCTTTGCCAAATTATTTAGCTATTACGTGAATGCTTTTTCGCTAAGTTGCTAAACCATTTAGAGAACTACCATCTTTCTTCGTGAATGAGTGAACGTATTGAAAATTTTTTGGGCCACTAAACACTTTATTTGAACAACTAAGACCTTAGACTAAAACTTGGGCCCACCTTTAATGAAATCAATAGTCATCTTAAGTTCACATGGAGCATAAAGATTCCATCAAAACTTAAGACAACCTTGAGATTAACCTTTTACCTCTGCTCTATAGATCCTCTGACATGATATGAAATCAATGGTCATTTGATAATCTCATGTGTCAAAACAAACCCCTCAGATCATGTGCTGATCATTGATGCTCTACAAGTGTCAAGACCCTCTGACATGCCAAAAACTTAGGTCCCACTAACAACTGCCAAGTCACAAGATATGCCAACCAATAAGAAACTGCCAACTGTGCTGACCTGGCATTGGACCCACTGACAGCCCTTACGTTAGATTCCAAATCGATAGCTATCACATGATCACAAAGGGGAAGAATATTCCTTGTGATCATGCGACAACCATGGGATCCTCAAGTGACTAACAACTTGACCCCACCCTACCACATAAGCCATTTCAATGAATCACAAGCTGCCACGTTGCAATATTCGGCAAGCAGACATGCAAATTTTCCTTTTGCACTTGGGTCCCTCTGACAAATCTACCACTTCATTGTTTATCTCGGCCAATGAGGAGATTCCACTTGTACCTACATGTCACCTTGGACCCATAGTCTAAAGTGTTGTGTCATAAAGAGAATCAATGGTTGGTGTAAGTTCGCAAGTTTCTGACAAATCTTATGAGAACTCACACCTACCGTTGGATTGAGATGGTATCAGAGCTGGGCCTAGGAAACATTAAGCCAAAAAAAAAGGAAATATTAAGGCACTGACTTAGGAAAAATATTTTTCCAAGACTTAGGGAAATAAAACAAAGGGGTCTGACATAAAACCCTAGTCGCATGATCGCATAACATGAAAAAGGTTCACACGATCATGCGACAAAGAGGTTAACAATTTAGCACATGTTTTTTAGAGACTTAAGTGGCCTGAATAAAGTAACACAAAATTAGAACAAGGCCAGGGCATAAAATAGGGATTTTCATACCAACGACTAGTTTTTCAAAAATTTGAACTAAGGGTTTATGCCAGAGACCTAAAAACAACTGCAGAGACCAGAAGAAAAGGGCTAGAGCCATGAAATTTTTTCAGAGTGCTAACAATTGGGACTATTGGATAACTGATCTAATTGATTCACCCCCCCTCTAAATTATTCTAATGATTGGTATCAAAGCATATTGGTTTCTTGGAATAGAGTTTTAAGGACTTCAGTAGAAAGATCAAAAAATGTATAAGAGGGAAGTGTTGAAGCTGAACAAAGACAACTTTACAATATGGAAAAGCTAAATGAGATTTCATATATCTATAATTGGGAATTCTACCCTCACCCTATTGGATAATGGCTACTTAGCACTACCTGTAGGACGTTTGACTCTTGATCAATTGAGAGATAGACATGAGCATAATATTACTATGATGGAGATTGTTGCTTCTCTATCAGATGCCAAATTTGAAGATGTCAAGGATTTCCTTACCTCAAAGAAAATGTGGGACAAACTTGCTCGATTCTATGGTGGTGATGTTAATGTCAAGAGAGCCCAAGCTGAAAGCCTAAGAGGTAGGTTTAACGATATGAAAATGAAAGAAGGAGAAAATATGGTGCAGTATACAAACCGAATAAAGGAGGTAGTCAATGCTATCAGAGGATCTAGTGGTATTATTGATGAAGATACAGTGGTAACAAAAATTCTAAGGACCTTGCTGCCTACTTATGCAATCAAAATATCAGCTATACATGAAATGAGGTCTGCACGTGGCAACACTCTTACTCTTAATAGTCTGATTTGTAAGCTAATAAATTTTGAGTTAAACAATTTTGATAATAGTATTGTACCGTATGTTGAGTCTAATTTCATGACTTCTCTAAAGATTGGTAAATCTAGCAATAGAAATAATAAGGATGATAATGACAGTAACACTGATGATGAGCTTGATGAACTTGAAGCTCTTATGGTCTAGAGGTTACCCAAAGGTAAAGGTAGATATAGGGGTAAATTACCTTTAGCATGTTTTAACTACAAAGAAGTTGGTCATATTGTTGCTAGATGCCCAAACAAGAAAGAAGATGATAGAAACAAAGATCGATCTAGTGAAGGAACCTATGGGAGGAGAAACAACAAAAGTTACTGACACTACAACAGGGATAACCGAGACAACACTGATAAAGGAAAAAAGGTATGTTACATTACTAAAGAGAATGATACTCATATTGACACAGATGATGATGTTGAAGTAGTATTTGTTGCGATGAAGGATGATTCCATGGAAGAAGAAAGGTATGTAGAGACAACACTCATTTCTAAAGTTAATAAAAATGATACATAGATCATTGATAGTGGTTGTACACATCACATGACTAGTGATGAAGAAAATTTTGATCATCTTGAGCAATATAATGGAGGATCAGTAAAAATGGGTAATGATACACCATGTATGGTTAGAGGAAAAGGATATTTACTGATAAATGATAAAATCAAATGTGATAATTCTTATTGGGTAGAAGGACTAAATTAAAATTTTCTAAGTGTCGCATAGCTTAACAACTCAGGTCACTGAGTAGCTTTTGAGAGCAAGAAGGTAAAGATATTTGATGATGGAGGAAAACTTGTTGGAACAGGAGCACAATCCAAAGGTAACTTGTTTTATCTTGACAATGTTGAGTCTTCATGTTTAATAATGAAAAATGAGGATGCATGGTTATGGCATAAAAGGTTATGTCATGTAAACTTTGATAACATGATTAAGATTAGTAGAAAGAAAAAGGTTAGAGGTTTGCCTAGTCTAACTAAACTGGATCATGTTATGTGTCATCAATGTCAGAAAGGTAAGATGAAAAAATCTAGTTTTAAGAGTAAAGACTATTCAACAAAGAGAATCTTGGAGTTAGTTCACACCAACCTATGTGGTCTCATGAGAACTCAAAGCTACTATGGTGATAGATATTTCATTCTATTTTTTGATAATTACACTATATTGATGACTAAAATGTTTTTAAAAGAGAAATTTGAGGCATTTAAGATATTTAAATGGTAGAAAGAAAAAGTAGAGAAAGAAACCAGGAAAGAACTGAAATGCTTCAAATTTGACAGAGGTGGTGAATTTATTTCTGATGAATTTACTAACTATTGTAATGAGCATGGCATAAAAAGATAGGTTTCTGCACCAAGAACACCTCAGCAGAATGGGATTGCTGAAAGAAGGAATAGATCAATTGTTGATTACACAAGGACACTAATGTTACAAAAGAATGTTTCTCAGACATATTGGAGAGAGGCATCTAGCACAACTTTATATGTTCTAAACCAAGTAAAATTGAAGAAGGACATAAACAAAACACCCTACAAGCTATGGTTTGGTCACAAACCGACTGTAAGTTACTTCAGAATTTTTGGAAGAAAATGTTTTATTCTGATAGATGATAGAAATGGAAATTTTGACTCTAAAGGGGATGAAGGGATATTTCTTCAATATTTTGCTAAAAGAAAATATTACAAGTGTCTAAATAAAGTTACTAATAAGATGATTGAAAGTGCCAATGTCAGAGTTGATGAATCTGATGATAAAAATGGTGAAGAAAGCACTAGAGAGACAAAAGACTATGGTAGATTCACTTACATTGAACATCTAGATTACCTACTAAAGCCACAAGCTGAGTCAACGGAGCATCAGTTAAACAACACCAAGGAATAGTAAAGGGAAACCAAGGATCAGGAAGGAGCTACCGAGCAAGAAAATGAACCTGAAAAGGATGAACAAGAAAGAAGAGATCAAGTGCTAGCAATATTTGTCAGAAGACATCATCTTGAGAACCAAATCATTGGAGAGAAGCAAGTTGGCATGCTGACAAGAAGTAAGTTAAGATAAGGTACATGCTTATTTTATGAGTTTTAATTGAAAAATGTCAAAGTTGCACTGGAGAATGAGGAATGGATAAATGCAATGAATGAAGAGATAGAGCAAATCAAGAAAAAGAAAACATGGACTTTAGTACCTAGACCAAAATATAAGAATGTTATTGGTACTAAATGGATTTTCAGGAATAAGCTAAATAAGAATGGAGAGGTTACAAGGAACAAAGCTAGACTTGTATGAAAGGGATATGCACAGGAGCAAGGTATAGATTATGGTGAAACTTTTGCACCTGTTGCTAGACTAGAGCAATTTTTCATGTTACTTGCATACGCAACACATAAGAAGTTTAAAGTCTATCAAATGGATGTTAAGTCTTCTTTTCTAAATGAGATACTAGAAGGGGAGGTCTACATAGAACAGCCAGAAGGGTTTATTGATCCAGATAAGAAAGATATGGTATGTAGACTACACAAAGCTTTATATGGTTTAAAGCAAGCACCAAGAGCCTGATATGAAAGGCTGCATACTTATTTGTTAAGTATTGGTTTTGTTAGAACTAGTGAAAACAACAATTCATATATGAAAGGAGAGTCTGATGAAACTATTTTGATTGCTAAAATATTTGTGGATGATATAATTTTTGGAGGACAAGATCATATCTATAAATCATTTGCTGATGATATGCAAAAAGAATTTAAAATGTCTATGTTTGGATAGATTAAGTTCTTTCTAGGCTTGTAGGTTATTCAACAGAATGATGGAATTTTCATCACATAATCAAAGTACATAAAGGAAGTATTGAGAACATTTGGCATGGACGATGCTAAACTAGTTGAAACACTGATGGTCACAAGCTACAAACTGACTAAAGATGATGAATCTACAGAGGTAAAATAGACATTGTACCGATCTAGGATTGGTAAACTGATGTATGTAGTACACAGTAGACCAGACTTTGCACATGCAGTGGGGATTGTTGCCAAATTTTTTGCCAATCCAAAGGATTCACACATGGTTGTAGTAAAAATAATCTTAAGATACCTGAAGAAAATAGAGGAATATGGATTATGGTATCCTAAGGAAGGAAAGTTTTAACTAAGAGTCTACACCGATGTAGATTGGGCTGGAAATATAGATGATAAAAAAAGTACAACCGAAGGAGCATTTTTCTTTGGTGAAAGACTTGTTACTTGGACAAGTAAGAAACAAACTTGTATTTCTTAGTCTACTACCAAAGTAGAATATGTTGCTGCTGCTACAAACTATTCAAACATTGCTTATATCAAACAAGTGTTGGAAGGGATGAATAAGGTAATCACTGAGCCAGTGATTATATATTGTGACAACACTAGTGCAATAAATATTTCTAAGAATCTTGTAATGAAATCAAAGACCAAGCATATTTCTATTAAGTATCACTACTTAAGAGAATGAGTATAGGAGAAGCAAGTCAAACTGGAATATGTTACATCAAAAGAGAAACTTGCTAATATTTTTATCAAGCCTCTACCAAAGGATACTTTTGAATACTTGAGGACTAGACTTGGGGTATGTCCCTTGTCTACAAGTCACTAACGTGATCAGGAGGTTGCATTAGCCTAATCTTATCATAAGATCATTCATGTTGATGCAAAATAGTTCACACTTTGGATTCTATCTAAGGTTGTGAAAGATTTGAGGAACAACAATTTTCATATCAGTATACTGAGATACATTGTATGCACTGGACAACAGATAGTCACTTGGCTATTGTAGAGATGTATGTTTTATGTTTTTCTTTGGAATTGTTGTCAAAGGGAGAGATAAACAATATGACAAACTGAGAGATCACTGGAACATCTATCTAAGGGAGAGATAATATGAGAAAGTTAGGGAGATTTTTGAAGATTTGTTGCTGAGAAAAGAAGGAATCTGAGAGCTAGAAAGATCATATCTGCAGAGGAAAGTCTACACTTGCAATACTGCTATGTAATGTAGTGATTAAACATATTAAATATCAAGCTAGGGAGAGCTTACTGAGCTACAACATTTTCTTACATAGTTGTAGAATACATGTTTGGTATGTGTATGATACATTTTCATATTTCTTGAGTTGCCATCAATGCCAAAGGGAGAGATTGATGAACTACAACTGATTCAATATCTAAATGACTTGAAGATTAGTGATTAAAGATCATTAAGTACTGAAATGATATGTAAGATAATTAAATCAGTCATTATGTTGTCATTGATGTCAACTAGTTTTGATAGTACTTATCATGATAATTGCAAATATCTAAACATCTCTAAAAGAGGATAAAAGATGAAGAACTAAGATATCTACATAGAGGAAGATGGATATGATAGATGAGGATAAGGAATACTCTTGGTAACTTATTGATGAGTCTATGACTTCATATTGTTGACTTGATTATGTTACATTAATCTGTTATGAAGCTGGAAGAAAAACTTAACAAAGCAGTGTGGTCGATAAATGAAGCACTTTAGTATACATCGAGCCAGTGTAGTGTATACCGAGTGACAATATTAACCAAGCTTGTGTTTGCCGACACATTTCTTCATTAACTAAGTATGGATGAAAGAACTAAATGTTTAGTTTAGCCAACAAATTTTGATGAGTTGGAATGTGTATGATTTTGAGGTTGAAGATAAAGTTTGTTATGAGATCCATGACTCACAAAATTCAAAGAAGATCTAAAGGATGGAATGGAAATGACTTATTGACGCATCTACCGAGGAAGGTTTAAGAGGTAAAATCAATGAAGGAGATTAAGAGGCAAAATCTGATGGATGAAAAGAAAATAGTTTAATTATCTATATAAGAGACATTGGTTTCATTGTTGAAACTATGCCGGAAGGAGACTATAGAGATATTGTGTGAACACAACTTCATGCATGTCTGATCAGACTGGTTGAAGAAGAACCAAACTACAGAATAGTACTGAGGGACAATAAGTTATTGAATATTGATGAACTGAATTGAAATATTGATCAGAGAATTTTTATGGGCTTAGAATAGATCTAAACATCTACAAAATCAAGTTGTATTGTAATCATATCACCTACTATTTTAGTTTAACCATTGTAATAGAAAAATCTATTAATCAAGTGGACTTAACCGTCTTGTGATTTCCCTATGTCATTCATAGAATGTACATTACTATCCTATCAACCCCATAGTGAATTTTGGTTGGATGATAGCTATTAGTCTTAAATCCTCTAACAAGGTCACACCTTACAATGTGTTTTGTAACCTTTAACAAGGTTGGCTCTTCACCGAGATCACTTCAGAAGAGAAAAATATTTTGGGTTACCAGTCCCAGGTGGTTTTTCCCTTAACAGGGTTTCCATGTTAAATATTTGTGTTATGTGTTTTTGTGATGAATTTTTGGTTATCATACTTTACATATTGCATATTTTAGTAGGTCGATAATCACAGTGATTAGTTAACTAGTAATTGATAAAGACACAGACAATTTAGTATTTTATGTTACCGAGTTCCAGATACTTATTGAATTTGTTTTAAGAGATACATTTTGTAATTGGGACTATTGGATAACTGATCTAATTGATTCACACCCCCCACCCTCTTAGTTATTCTAACACCTATAACACATATAGGAAAGTGTCATCACATATGTCAACTCTTGAGTTATCCTAGTAGTCTCTCTTTAGAGCCCAGCACCTAATTGACCATATGTAGTATCAGGTAATCCTTTTCTATAGACAAGGTTACTAACTATGATATATCCAAGCATCCTCTATGTGGAAAGAATCATCAAAAAGTCCATCCTATCTTGTACTAACACTAAAGGAATTCTTGAGGCACACAATTATCTTATTAATGTCTCTTTCCTAATAAATTTATTGAGTTATCACTTTATTAAGCTACTTACAATGAGTTTTCCTAGAAGCCACTTTAGGGTACCAGGGTTCATTGTAAGGCACTTACTCTCTATGCTCTTAGATAACATACCCTAATGCTCCAACAAAAAGATCCTAATTAAAGGAAAAGATAAAGCCACAAAAGACTCCTCATAAATAATAAAGTAATGAAAATCACCAAGGAAAAATGATGGAGCATAATAATAAATATCGCATCCTATACAAGGATCTAATTCATCTACCCCATAATGGAAATCTAAATAAATCATCCATATCATAATGGATATCATGATAAAACAATCACAAACTCTAATATGATAATATTAGTGATAACTAAAAGCATCAATAAAATCTATCTCCAAACATGTAGTAAAACATAATCCACAAAGCCTATCATTCATAACATAGAACAATCTAGTAACACCAACAAGGTGGCTAATTAAGTCAAATATCCACACAATAATGGTTGTCACCTCTTGTGGTCCAATAACATAATGATCAAGACTCTATGGAAAAACATAGCATAACTCACTGATGCAACCAAAACCACACATGAACCAATTGTGACATAAAAATAGCTATTGAATTCCCATAATATAACTCCAAAGTGAAAAAGGTATAAAACCATAAGTAATCTAGGTGTGAAAGACAAAACCTACCCAAGGTAACACTCTGTACCCGAATGGACAATATGGACCCACACACAACACAATATCATACCTCAAAATATATCTGATGAATCCAGATATGTCATGTTATGATATAGTTTTCAATTTCTCAAATACAATAGCATATATTAAAATATATCTGATGAATCCAAATATGTCATGTTATGATTTAGTTTTCAATTTCACAATTATCTCTAGTACCTCATTAGGTATAAGTATTACTTAACATTTGTTTAAAAATTATATAATACATAATTTTATAGTTGAATCCCTATATTCTTAATTAATTATAATTAAAAATGAAATTATAAAATGATTAGATTAGAATAATGTATTGACAGAAATAAGTTGTAAAAGGAATAGATATCCTGAATTCATCGATGTAATGGAGGGTTTATAGTTTTAGGAAGGCTGGGCTTAATAACATTAAATTTTTGTGTATTTTTTTAATGTAAATCAATCTGTAATTTGAATGGTATAACCTCACATGGAATGATACAGATCTGAAAATTATATCAATGGAAAGATAAAAACTAAATAGGTGTTTTAAATGGTCTTTATATTTTGATGGTGACATTGGCAATGAAAGTTATACCCACTCAAGTCAGTTAGGAAGAGTACAAGGAAGAGACCTAATTGTGAAAAAAAATTTAGATGAATCCCTATTCTTCATCATAAAATAAATCATATCCAATAGGTTTTTCAATCTATAAATGTACACAAATATCAAGGAATTTCCTAACATGATTGATCAAAAACCCTAATTAAATAAAACCATATGTTTTCATAAACATATTGCCGGTAATTTCTCACAAAGAATGCTATGGTTTCCCAACCTCAACATCAATAGGTCTTTCTACAAAAAATCCTAAAAATCTTGCCATTTCTAATTGATCAAAGCTATGTCCCCTTTATGAATAAGATTTAATAGTAAATAATAGTAACAAAAATACAATACAAGAGACAAAATTGTTAAAAACTATGTTCCCTTTCTATAATAATAATAATAATAATAATAATAATAATAATAATAATAATAATAATAATAATAATAATAATAATAATAAATAAATCTAAATTAGTATATAAAAGAATTAAATTTGAAATACAATTAAATGTAAAAGAATTATAAATAAAATCTAACTTAAATATAAAAGAATTAAGCTAAAATAAAATTAAGTTTAAAGGGTGGTCAAAAGGCATGAAATGAAAAGAAGTGACTCATTCAAGCATGAGATATCAACAGAAGAATATAATTTCATTTGAAAGGGGGAGAGAAAAGAGATGAAAAATCACATACATTAAGAGAGAGTGACATATCAAGAAAGATTAATTAATTATTGACAAAAGGATGTGTCTCTTTCCTATAAGATGCAACCATTAAATCTCATAAATATTTAATAAGGATTGAAATCATTCTCAAAGGATGAAATAGAAGTGTGTGTGTGTGTGTCTATATATATATATATATGGGGGTATGTGCAAGATCATGAGGGGCCAAAAAGTGGCAATGTCAGTTCAAAACTTTGACAATGTAGCTGACGACTTTTTTTTTCACCCAAATTTGATAAAACAAAAAGGGTATCTTAAGGAGATTATCAGCTTTCTATCGATATCATTTTTGTCAAATTTTGAATTTGGTAAGTAATTATTAGTTATTTTCTAATTGAGCTACCTCTAAAGTGCTGATTTATATACTGATTGAAAATGACTATAACTTTCAGATGGTATAAACATTTTTGAAATCTGAAAAATGCATCACCTTCTATGCTTCACCTACTATAAGGAAAATAAAATAAAATTTGAATTTTGTAAAGTTTTGAATGAGTTAAGGTGGTCAGACATGGGAGTTTTTTTATTCTAAAAACATTGTAGCAAAAAATTCATAATTAATTATTTTTTTGGAATAAAATTACAAAAAAATATGCGTCACATCCAAGCATGAGTCTACTACTTACATTTAAAATCTTATAATAAAACATTATCATTTGATTATGATTAAGGTGATCAGACATACACCTACTTATTTTTTTCCTAAAATTTTTGTACTACTACATTGAAATCTATATTTTTCACCAATCATACTAACTTTTCTCAAAAAAGGCCTAGTATTTTAGAAACTACATTCAATTTTCTATAGATTCTATTATTACAACTTTTTAATAATAGGTTCATAGCTAGTTGAAATTTTCACATGAAGTTGACTAACCCTGATTTGCTGATTTTTCATTGCCACTTAAGGGCATAGTTTGGCCCCTCATGATCTTGCACATATACATATACATATACATATGTGTGTGTGTGTGTGTGTGGAGACTCTATTTATCATAAATATATTTATTATAATATTGTTATCTCTTATTCTCTTCTCATTCCTCCTATGAAGAGTCTACACACACACACACACACACACACACACACACAGATATATATATATATATATATATATATATATATATATATGTGTGTGTGTGTGTGTGTGTGTGTGTGTGTGTGTGTGTGTGTGTGTGTGTGTGTGGTACATATATATGTATATACATATATATATATATATATATATATATATATATATGTATATATATACACACACACACACACACACATATATAGAGAATAAGAATACTTTAAATTATATATATGTATTATTATTCTCTCTATGTGTGTGTGTGTGTGTGTGTGTGTGCTGTGTGTATATATATATATATATATATATATATGTATATCTATACTTATATATATGTATACATATACATATGTATACATATACATATACATATGTATACATATACATATATATATACATACATACATACATATATATATATATATATATATATATATATATATATATATATATATATACACATATATATATATACATATATATACATATATAGGAATCTACCTCCTATCTCTTATTAAGGTGTCCTAGGGTAGGGAGTTTTTGGAAGGGAGAGGCGCAATATTTTCTGGGCACATGACAGTTGTCCCAACACTTGGTTTATTCCTTGAGGGAGGCTACTTGTAGTCTATTTCACACGCCCTTGGAACATTGAGTCTTCCACCTTATGATGACATTAGTAAGGAAAAGAGAAGGGATTCTTGTGATCTATATTCAAAGAGATCCTTGAATGTTAAATCTAGACTATGTTCATTAATTTATCAGTTGATGGTTTACATTTTTTAATATTTATGAATAATGATGGTTAATATGGAGTAATATGCTAATATACTTGGTTAGTAAGAATGATTCTCTAATTCAATATTTGTAACTTGCACTAATTTATGGAATATATGTCAAGTGGTAGGAAAGTGGTCATTACTATTGATATCAAAGCTTTGATCCTACGATCCTATGGGGTAATGATAAAATAATAGATCTAAAAATATTTATATTATATTAATACTTCATTTAAGATTTGTGTTTTCATCTATTCATGTCTATATTTTATATTTTCAAGTATAAGCACCATGTGAAATTCTACTTTTGATTGATCTATAATAACTAGAGTGAACCGAATGATATGCCTGTACTAGAAAATGTAAGTCAATCTAATATGATTTAGACTACATGATTCTTTGACTAGATTTTATGCATACTCTTTATATGTATAATTATGTTGTCCTCACAACATCAAGAATTTATTCATGTTTGAACCATGAGGATATTCCTCGTTGATTTTTTAATGCTTTCTCCATGCCTTATATGCATAACATGTACTCATGCTTTATGTGTATGATATATATGAGTATTACTCATGTTTTACATGTCTAGGGTGTATATGAGTGTACTAATTCATACTTTACATGTTTAACATGTATTCATTGCATTATGCTTGACATTTGTACTCATGCATTATATTAAAGTACATGGCTTCATGCCCAATATATGATTCATGATTTATGTGTATTCATGTATCTTTGTACATGATTTATATGTATACATCATACTTTATACACTATGTGTATTCATGTGCATACTTCATGACTTAAGCTATTTATGCTTGCACTTCATGTGTAATTCATGCAAAAGTTTCATAACTTGAATTCATGTGTATGCACTATGTGCATAGCTTAAGTGAATTCATGTGTATATTTCATAGTTTATGTACTATGTGTATGCTTCATGATTAAATAAAAATTATGTATATATTTTATATGTTGTGTGTATTCACATGTGTGCTTCATGATTTAAGTGATTCATGCTCTATGTGATTCATTGTATTCATGTATATCCTACATGGGATCCATGTATGCTTCATGACTTAATTAAATAAATATGTATTCATTGTGTGCATTTATGTGTATACTTCATGATTTCAGTAAATTCATGATAACTTCTTGATATGCCTTCTAACATGAATAAATTCATGCTTCATGTTCTAAGTGCTGAGAATATTTACATGATAAGAGAATTCTTGTGTTGTGTGTATATTGTTTGACTTCATTAAATTCATGCTTTATGTAATTTTCACATGCATACAAACCATATATATGATGTATGTATTCAGATGTGTGATTCATGCTTTACGTGTATGATCGCTATCTTATGTATATTTGTGCATATGATTTATGCCTTGTGTATTCATATGCTGCTTGCATTACCTATATTTGTGTGGATGCTCTATTTTCTACATGTATCGATGTATATGAGTCATGGCTTTATGTGTATTTGGGTGAATAATTCTTAGTTTACATGTTTGATTCATGTATGATGTGTTTTGCAACATGGTTACTTAAAGAGTGTATATTCCTTACTAATGTATACACTTCATAATTGTTATGTATCAAAAAAAAATTATTCCATGAATGTTTCATACGTATCTATAAGTGTGTCAAGAGCAATATTTTTGTATTTGAAGGAGTAGGATTCATGTTTATGTTTTATCTATAAATATGATTGATAAGACATTAGTAAAATCGAAAAGACATAAATATTGTGTAGCATAACAATGATGGATGATAGGAAGAATGCATGTGTAGATGTTCAAAACACCATACAGTGATAAAGTAAGAATTTGATGAGTATACACATTGCCTATATGTAAAAAGAAACTTGAATTAAAATTAGAAGCTTTCTAAATTATAAATACATTGATTAGTTTTAGAGTTTTACAACAAAATCCACACAAATTAAAGGTTTGTAACTTCGGAAAAAAAATGGTAATGCTTGAGGACAAGAATTTTGGGAAAGGGTGGACTATGATGTCCCCTTTATGAATAAGATTTAATAATCAATAATAATAAATAATACTAATAAAAAAAAATTAAAAAAAAAAAAACATTACAAGAGATAAAATTATAAAATGTATGTTCCACAATAATAAATAAATTAGAATATAAAAGAATTAAATTTGAAATATAATTAAATGTTAAAGAATTATAAACAAAATCTAAGTTAAAATATAAAAGAAGTAAACTAAAATATAATTCAGTTTAATGAGTGGTCAAAAAACATGAAATGAAAAGATGTGACTAGACTTCAAGCATGAGATATAAAAAGAATAATAGAATTTCATTTGAAAGGGGGAGAGAAAAGAGAAGAAAATTGCATACATTAAGAAAGAGTGACATATCAAGAAACATTAATTAATAGTTGACAAAAGGATTTGTCTCTTCCCAATAAGATGCAACCATTAAATCTCACTAATATTTAATAAGGATCGAAATCATTCTCAGAGGATGAAATAGGAGAAGAATATATATATTTGGGTACTCTTCATGGGAGGAATTGTAACACCCCATCTATACTTAAAGCTAAAAGATGAAACCAAAGAAGATTCAAGCATAAACAAACTCAGATAGAACCATAAATTTTTTATTTTTTTTAAAACTACAAACTGAAAACATATAATCATAGTAACTACTTCAAAGAGCTTTATAGTTTTCAACTAAATTACATCAGAGTAATTAAGAATACTCTTTATTCAAAGACTTAGTTTCAAAAAACAAAATTTCCTTGTTAACCAATCCTTTACATTCTACGAATAGTTCTGATAACTAGAAACCAAGAAATGATTTGCTTCCCATAAATCTTAACAACTGCTATCCAATGTCCCATACTCATTGATTTATCCATCTAAAACCTGAAAATCAAAAGTAAACACAAGCGCAAAAGCAAACAGGGCTCAGTCACATTGATTAAGATAATGAATCATCTCCAAAATTTTGCAACCATAAAAGTCAGTAAAATATAACAATTATGCAGATTAACAAATAGATATTGTTGAAATCTAATAACAAAATTCCATTTTGTTACACCAAAAACATCAAGCACTGAATCTCTTTCCAACAGAAATAAACTCGCAAAGAAAATGACAAAGTAATGATCCAATAGTTCATGGTGTCCACATAAGGACCTACGCTATCTATCCGTAAGGAAACCTCATAGTAATCCATTATGTCTAATGAAACCATAATGTTTTATCTTATTAATGAAACCCATATCCCTTGAATTTATAATTATCACTTAATTAAACAACTGACAGAAATTCTTTCCCATAAGGATATAGACTAGTGTCAGTCACAACTGACAGAAATTCTATCATCACAAGGTACTAGACTAGTGTCAGCCCCCAATCTAAGGATCATACTTGCATTATCTCAAAACACTTGATCTAGCAATTAGTGATTGAAATGAAATGAACTACATTACACAATTTCACTAACACTTCATTTCTATTGCATCAATTTATAAAATTGAAACAGTAATCAAAAATTCCATTTAGATCCATGTTTCCATATTCCTTAACATACATTCTTAAACATGATGTTTCTCAAAAGAAGAAAAGATCACAGTTCTTTCTCCATCACAAATCCAAGAAAATAATAATCTCCACCATTAACTTAACATTAAATCTGAAACTGTATAATAAAATGTCCATTACTGAATTCATGATTCCATTGAATAGAAAAGAACTAACATAATCATATATCAACTGAATCAACACAACACCCATCACTTTTAATAAACATACAAGCTTGCCATAACTGATTTATTATAAACTAATTTGCCATACATCCTGCTCTGTTAATTACAAGTTTATACTTTTATATACATGTTGGTGTATGTACATG
>BSBK01013935.1:0-64914 GCA_027943335.1 Chamaecyparis obtusa | reverse complement strand
TAATTTAATAGTAAACTCCCACTCAATTTGGAACAAATGGGATATGAATTTATATGCACTTACAAAGTTGGGCAAGAGAAAGGATCTCTATATTTTATTGCTGAAATATAATTCACTTATTTTGTTTCTATAGTGTCCATGCATAGTTTTCTTTTCATTTTATTTTTCTAAACTCTTTTAGGCCACTTTTATGTGTGTGTTGATTATTTCACTGATAATTGGATTATTGACTTAATTTATTATGAGCCTTTGGATAATGTGTTATATCACGTGTTTATAGTTAGATGAGTATGGTTATTCTCATGTCAATTTAAATGCTTATGATGATGTATATGTTATGGCTATTTCTTTATGGTAATCTATATGAACACATTTATAGTTTACTAACCCCATGATTGCATGTGTATGGTTGGCATGTATGTTTTATATTTTTGTTTGATGTGTTTGAGGGATGGAGTCGTAATTACTTGTTTGTGAGATCCACACAATTGGATGATCTACACCATTATTTATGATATATTTATACATGTATGTACATGTCTTTTATGTAGGATTTCAAATATCAGGTGTCGACTTCTCTGAATTGTCAGAATGAGCGTTCCCTATCACAATATCTCAAATGGTAAGAGAGAGGATATAAAATACAAGTCCAATAACAACCCAAACCATTTATTGTCCCGAATTAAGGGACAAGTATCAAATTGAGTTTCAAGTGTGGATTCATCAAACTGACGTGAATTTGTGAACCCTTTCCTTAAGTATGAATTTTTTCTTTTTGGTTTAGTTAGTTATTTCTCATTTTGTCATGTTGTGTGGTTTAATTAATAAGGGTATTTAATCAATGAGAATTAATTTGATACATTATTTAATTAAAAAGACTTAATTTAAAAAGTCCAATTTTGTGGAGGATTTAAATAATTATTAAATCTTAAATTTAAATTTAAAGAAAAAAACATAATTAATGAGTTGATATTTAATTATCAATTTCATAGTTAATAATATGTTGAAAAATAATAATTATTAACAAATTATTAATATGCAATTCAAGTTGCACATTCAATTTAATAAAATTGAATTGATAATTTAAGTTAAAGTTGAGTTAGGAGTTGATAATTGAAAAGTATAATCATCGAGAAGAGTTTGATAAAAACATGGAAATTGAGTTCTAATTTTTTGATTGGGAGTTGAATGTTTAGTTATGTCTATAGAGTTTTCTATTTTAGGGGGGTTTGGGGTTATTATTTTCAGAAAAAGTATAGAAGATTTTACCTCTGGTTTTGGATTGAATAAATTGTTGAAATATTTCAACATTTTGGAGAAATGGATTTTGTTTCTTAATTCAGTTGTGTGTATTCAAGTAGGGTTTTGAATATTTTTGCAATTTGTATTTTGAAATATTGTCTTCCTTATGTTTGCAAATTTGTATGTAAAAATTTAATGTTGAATTTGGTATGTCTTGTGAATTTGGAAAGAATGTGATTAGGGTTTTGTCAAGAAAAATCATTGTATTCCTTTAAGAAATTGCATAGATTTATTTGATATATAGTTTTTGATTAAGTAAAATAGGTTTTACAGGGATTCCTGAAACCCACAACAGAGTAAGAAAAAAATAAGTATGAAAATGAAACAAAGTATAACAGTTCAGAGAACCAAGGAATAGGCCACTACAGGGATGAAGAAGAAAAATCAAAGAAACAGTCAGAACAAGGCAAAGAAGAAAGGCACCAGAATGTTATGCCAAGCTCCTAAGCATGAAAACCACATTTCTTTCGAGGACCTCCATCAACTGAACAATGTCTTTCACATTCTAAACTTGGGATCCTTGGGGATCAATTTTCTCCTTGTTTTTCCCAATTCTTGTCATGATTCTTTTTCCTGGTCCTTCAATGGGCTCCTTCTCATCCTCCCTAGTCCTTTGATCAGTTGTGGTTTCCATTTTTTCTTCCATTTTTTTGATTAACACCTTCAGGTTCTCATTGGACATTTTGAGGATTTTGAAATTTTTCTCAGCTATTCCCTTTAGGGTTTTTTCAAGGTCTTATCATTTTGGATTCTAGGTGCTGGACCCTAGTTTCCAGGCTTAGCTTTCTCTCTGTGGTGTGTTCCTTGTTGTCTGAGCTCTAAATTTTATCTTTGAGGTCCTCAATCTTGTGGTAGATCCATTTGAAAGATCTGAACTGATCCAGCGTGTTGTTCTTGGTGTTGTTGAGGAAATCCATATCCATTTCCTTGGCTTTATCACTTAAACAACCAGTGCAGGGTCAATCAACTCTTCCTTGTGGACTTTTCCTTCTTTGTCCTTTAGAATCTGTGGGTAAACGACCTCCCTAATTATTCCCATTCACACTATGTTGATGTTTAAATTTCTCCAAACCTTTTTGCCTTTCCCGATATCCTGACTGTTATACTCCCCCCTGAGGCATCATCAATATCATCTATCCTTATAGGTGACTAGTTAGTACCGTACTCATCTTTATGGTCTTCAAAAATAGGGTCGTGTTTCTTAATATTGGTTCTAGTAGGGGACTAAGGAGGGGAGGTTTTCTCCTCACTTATAGTAAGATCAATAGACAGGTGGCCCGAGAAGTCCTACACTGATTTGGGGATTTCCTCTTTGACCTATTTCTACATGTCTGCAGCTTCCATTTTGGGATAACCCTTATCATCTTCCGTATCCATTTCTTCCTCCTTGTCATTGTACTCTTCCTCTAAGTGAACCTCCTTCCTATCCTATTTTTTTGAGGTTTTTTCAATTTTGACGGCTTTCAAGGGATGCTTCTTGGAAGGGGATCCCTTGTACCATTTCTTATTTTTGACTTCCTCACTGTCATCTAAAATTTTGCCCATAGAAGTGCCCAGAGGAACATAATCTGACCCAGAGTCCTTGCTATTAACTTTGCTATCCTCAATTTCCTTGCCCAGGATTTGGGCTTTAAAGAATTCATAGATCAACAGAAGCAATCCTTCATGCAGGGTGGGATTAGCAATTTTCTTATCTCTAAAACCATTTATATTCTTATTTATAGAAGAGAAGAGAGAAAAAGGGATGGAAATCTTAATACCATGCCTAAAATGATTCAGCAAGATGAAATGATAGGTGTGGATTATGTCAAACCTGGTGTCTAGGGTGACATACAAGATGAGGGCCTTCAGAACATACTTCCAAAGCATCTTCAAGATCCCAGGAAGGTAGTAGGTTCCTGACTTAACTATGGCTTTCATTTCCTTGTCATCCCTCACAAACTTTTTGACAACAATGTCAGATAATTTTTGGTCTTTGTAGAATCTATTTTCAGAGATGGGAATGCTGGTGACCATTGATATTACTTCCTCTATGATAATAAACAACTTTCCCTCAATCTCCATCGTCCCTTCATTTCAGGTATTGATGAAGATTTTAGTGATATCCTTCCTGCAACCGTGGAGTCTTTCAATAAAATTTGTGATATCCCCTTTCTGTAAGGCATTCTAGACTTTTGTTCACTTTTTCCATTTCTCACTATCGCACTTTGGCTCCTTCTTAACCATGCCCCAACCATGACTTTTGTGTAGGCTCTAGTTTTTCTCTGGTTTATTCTGGTTTAGCCAAAAATTTCTTCTTTCCCTCTTTCTAACTTCCTTATTTGAGAGCTTTCTAAAAGTTGATTTTTTCTTTTGATTACTGTTATACACTAAGTTTGCACCCTTGTTTCAAGCTCTCTTGGTCTTGATAACCTAGTATAACATGGGAATCATCTCCAGGTGTGGGACCTATGCTAACTAAGATGAGACCTCCAGGTTCTAGGCTGGTTCCTCTTGGATAATCACCTTAATTTGCTTCTGGAAATGAAAGTAAAACTTGAGGGGAAAGGGATAGAAGGAATGCTTGGAAAGGGAAATGACTGAAAGCAAACTACCTACTAGGTGATACACCAAAATTAGGGTATGAATTGCAGCATAGAGGGATAGAATCAATGAAAGGCTTAGGTCTAGTAGGTCACAACTTACTAAATAGGCTTGCATAAGTGTTTCATAGGAGGGCCTGAACATAAGACACAACTTATGACCTGCAAGCAAACATTCACTTTTGTAACTCGGTGTAGGATTGAGACAAGACTGTTAGGGGCCTAAAGTATACCCACAAAAACATCTAAATCAGATCAAACAAAATAACACACATAATCACAGAAAGTAAGAGGGATCAGGAACCCTAAGTTGTCATTGAAAATATCCATAGACTTCAATTCATTAAGAGATGATTCAGACAAGGAAACATAGGGACATGAAGGATTGTCACAAAATACCTCTACAATGTTTGAATAATCAATGGGAGATTACAAGAGTAGAAGACCAGAGGGTAGAGAAGATACCATGGATAGCCTTCTAAGAAAGGATGACTTTCTTTCAAAAGTGGACTCTCTCTTTTACAAAATGTGAACTCTCTGAGCACTAAGGCTCCAAAATACAATATATACATCTCAACTACACGCAGGCAGGACTCAAAAACATAATTAGGGTTACATAGATTTTTTACATTAGAATAATATTCAACCCTAATCCCATCAAATCTGATCAAAAACACATCTTTGTAATACTGTGGCTGATCAGATATTGTGTGCCCATCTCTATACTGCATCAATCTGCGGACAAGCAACCTAGATCCATCAACTTTTCTGCAACAGGCCCACCATGAATGCCAAAATGGTACCTCACAGGGACAAGAAATGACTCATGATGGCCACCTAGGCTTCCTCATCATCTTCTTCAACTACAAACGTCCTGTAGACATAAATTTCTTAGCTAACTCATCGGCCACAGCTTGTTTGAATCAATTGCTGGCAGAAAACCCTCTGCAGAGATATTTGAATTTAAATTATAATAGCTAGCTGGTCATTTTAAAACATGTCCATTGATGTCCTTTTTTTCTTGGCAGATTGACAGCTTAGATCAACTTTACAACAGTCGCGAACCTCCTTGAAAAGTCAAAAATCTGCATTGACATGTTTGGACCAATGAGAGTCGAGCATATCAGCATGTTTACCAGCTTGGACCCACTTGACTTTTGTCTTCTTAAGTCATGAAGAACTCTTTAAACCCTGGGCCCAGACTTGCCACTTGTCACTCTTCTATTCATTCTGACTGCTTTGTAGGCATACACCTCAACAATTCTCTGACATTGGTCCCACTAAAGATAAGATTCTGATCCAATGGCGGGCACATGATCTCATGGCCACTGAATATTCCTTCAGATCATGCACTAGCCACTGATCCCTTTTAACTATGACCCCACTGACACATGGGTCCACCTGCAAGTCCTTGTCATCACTTGACAATCAATCAAAAATTGGCACATCAGCACACTAGGTAGCACACTGGTCCCACGACCCACTGAGATTCTCATCGGATGGTTGTTGCATGATCTCATAGGGTTAGAAGATTCTATGAGATCATACGACCACCATAGATCTTTTCCCCTCTGACACATCTATAGACCCTCTCACATGGTCCCATTGACACATCAGAGCTATCGTCTAGCTAACCAATGAAGAACAAGAACGTCAGAAACCGAGGACCCACCTGCAAGTCCAGAGATAAAGTAAAATCAATGGCAGGCACATGATCTCATGTGTCAGAAAAACTCCTTCAGATCATGCACCAACCATTAGATCATCAGTGACTGACAACCCACCAGGCCTGTGCTGACATGGCACCATGTCACCAGCCCTGACCAATCAAAAGTGTACAACTCAGACTATGTGGCAACGGACCCACAATCGAGCAAACTCTGTAGAAAAGAAGATCGACGATCGTCACAAGGTGTCATGGAATCCTCTGAGGCCATGAGATCATGTGAAAACCATCAGATCTAGATTCTTGACTTTAGCCGCTAAGCAGAGACTGCCAATTCAAACAGTAATCACTCGCCAGATCGCTAAGTGTTAGGGTTAAGATCACCAAGAATAAGAGATTTGGTGACTGAAGGATTAAATTGCACACATGCAAAATGAAAGTCTTAAGTGGCCAAAAAGGTAATGCAGAAATATAACAGGCTGAAGGGTTTTAGGGATTTTTTGCTACAACAGTTAGATTTATGAATTTAAACCTAGGTCATTGATGCCAGAGATAGAACAAAACACTACAGAGGCCAGGGGAAAGATGCTAAACCCATGAAATTTTTTGGAGGTGTTCAACAGGGTAAAAATGCAAACCCCAGGATAGAAACTAGCTTAACCAAATTTGTATGGAACAGGAAAATTTGGGTAACAATTACAAGATTTGGGGAAGGGGGCCATAAAAGCATGTGGAGGTGACGCGTTATTATAACTCATGAAAATCCTCCCTAGCTCGACATGAGTGAAATAACTCCTGTGAACAAGCCCTTTTTAACAATAATTATCTTTAATTATTGCATCAGTACTTTGAAGATCATCTCCATCCATAGAATTCAACTTTGCTTGATGGAAAGTATCGGCATGGATCCAAATGATGTAAGCATCCTTGCTAGTGGCTAGAAAGGCAATCCAGTTAGCGGACCAGTTGGCAATAGTGGTGAACATGTGATGAGAGAAGTCAGCCTCAGAAAGATTGGTCCATGTAACAACAAAAGTGATGACTACGCCGAGACCATAGCCATGTCTGCGACCCTAGCCTTTGGAGAACCAGTCATTGTTGCCCCATTGAGTATCAAACATGGCTTTCACTTCATTTTTTATTGCTATAGATAAGATATTAGAGATGATCATCAACTGGTTTCCTACTAGCTTAACCTTCTGAGATAAAGTGCCCTGGTGGGTAGAGATGAGAGGTCTATGATTAACAATCAGCTTGTGTGAGCTAATGAGCTCACTGGGGTCCTTAGGAGTTACTAACATTTCTTACTGGGGGTGCAGGCAACTTGGATGGTTTTCTAGGTTCCATCTACGATGTTTCTACTGGCTTCCTCTTGCCTTATTTGACTAGCTTTCTTTCTACCTAGGGATTTGATTTTAGCCCCAACATCTGCTCTATTTTTGCTCCTAGTAGCTACAGGAGAAACCAGAGAGGGGTCTCTTCTTTTATTTCTCTTTTTACTATGAACCTTTGACCAACCCTCTTTTTCATCTTTGTATTTGGAAAAGAGATCCTCCATGTTCATGAGTTTCCTTGGAGAGATAGTTCCCAGAAGAAAGTCCATTTGTTGGACTTTCTTCGAATCCTATGTCTCAAGGCAAAGGAGAGAATCCGAGGGCCCACCAGGTATGACCCTAGATGGGCTTGAAAAAAATTCTTCCAAAGGGGATTCAAGGGAGTCCGAGATGAAGGAGACAAAGATAGAACCTGGGCCTGAGTCACCTCCTTCCCCCTGACCATTGTCTCTAGTTTCAATCATGGAGTCATGCTGAATGTTGACCTCCAAGTCTATGTCTTCTGACTAGGGAGACACCTCTCTGGGTGCAGAGTTTTCTTGGCTTGACTTGGTATTATCCTTTTTTTCCCCTTCATGAGGATTTTTCTTATCTTTAAGTGATTCAAGAGTCACCAAAGTGTCCTCTGGTTTGTCCTTTATTTTCCACACTTTGTGAGTCTTGACATGTGAGTCAGATTTAGGAATGGTTGTCTCCCTTGGGAGGCTATCCTTCTCATTGGGTTTACCTAACTTGATCTATTTTATAGCTATGGATTTCCTTTCTTTTTCCAAATTCATGCGCACTGGACACAATCTGCCTTTATGTCCTGCTTTCTTATAGTGGAAGCAAGAAAAGGGACACTTTCATAGTCCAACTTTTGCAAATGTTTTCCCAATTTGGATTGGAGCACGATAATTTTTGGAATGTCTTGGCCCTCTTCCATCCCTATGCAGATCCTGGCATAGGTGAGGCAGCTTTTGGCAGTAGTCACTAGATCTATCGATAGCAGGGTACCAAAGGATCTAGCTATACCTTCGAAGACATCTTCAACCTAGAATTCCAAAGGGAGTTCTAGGAGCCTTACCCACACCGGGGCTTGGACAAAGAAAGAATCATTGAGATCAAGCTTTGGAGTCTATTTTTGCAACACCAGAGTAGCCTTGTTGATAGACCAGGTGCCTGCACAAAGGATTTTGTCTAAGTATTCTTTACAAGAAAACTCAAAGGATAGGAAGCCCTTAGCCATAGTCGTGACAAGGACTTGCCCCTTTAGGTCCCATTTCTTTTTAGCGAAGATTCTCACAATATCAATCTTACATCTAGAGCCCACAAATTTGCCTACAAGAGTATGGTCCATTGAGGCAATATTGTGATCCACCAACTCATTAGGAATCTCTATGATAAAATTACCTTTCTCTTTATTAGAAATATCCTTTATAGTAGGGAAATAACACTTGCCTGTAGGTTGAACTCCGGAAAGAGAAGACCACCGACAATAAATGACATTTTGATCCCTTGTCTGTGTCTTCAAGGCCAAGGAAGAAGAGGGAAGGTTCCCTTCTCCCGCCCCAGCCTCCTTACCTAGATCTTTCTACTTAACCCTTGGATCCCCCTCATTGTTCTCTAAGTTCCCCGCTCCCTGATCTACAGAGATGCCATTACCAACAACACCCATTGCTTGTAGCCCTAGATTCCTGCCCACTTGCAAATTCAAATTCAAACAACCTCCCACTCGACCGTTGTCTCCCATGTCCTGGTTGATATATAGTTGCAACAAAATCATTATTGGGGTTTATATATATTTAACATATCTAATTTGAGTAAAATTATATGTGGAAAATAAATGAATGAAATCCTATATATATGTTATTGAAGTTTTATTTTAAAAGCAATCTAAAAAAAGAAAAATTAATTGGGAGGTGGTGGGCCACCATCTCCACCACCCCCTATGGTATTGATGACCAATTGTAGTATTCGTAATTGTTGCGGTACATTCAACAGGTCACAATACATGCAACTGTTGCAGTCCATGCAACATGTTGTGATACACACAATTATTGTGGTACTTGTAACTATTGCAGCATCCACAACCCTTTTGTGGACCACAACATGTGGAAGGTTTCCCGGCACCCCCCCGACATTAATATTTAATATCTTTTTTTTTTTAAATGTTATGTTTTATTTTATTTTAATATAGTTTTTTTAATATAAATTTTTATTAATAAAATTACATATATATATATATATATTTAATTATATTTTTATAAATATTTAAAATTTTAATTTATATTTGGTATTAATTGGAATTTTTTCAGTTAAATTTAGTTATGAGATATATATTAATTTACTTTTATTTAGATGATATATATTTGTATATTTATATCGTTGATAATATTTCTAATTATTTTAAATCTAAATATATTAGATGTTAATATATTTAACTCTTAAAAGGTATTATCTAAGTAATTAGTTGCTAAATTAGCTATGGTTAAATTAATTAATTGATCTTTTCTCTAAATTTGTTATTTTTACTTAGTATTCTTTTTATATGAGTTTATTTGTGTTGATTGTCGATTTAGGGTTAGTTGGTCAAGAATGTCATGCCAGAGACTTATGGTTGTGTTTTATGTTAATGTTTATATATCTTATGTGGTTGTATTGTTTGGATTATCTTTTCATCCTAAGCTCATGTTTTGTGGACACTATGAGAGTGTTGTTATAATATTGTGGTTATGTGAGAACTAGTGTGTTCCTGCTATATTAAGGAATGAAATTGAGGATTATTATTATCTTTTTCTTGTTATCTTTTTTATGAACCTAGGTAGGTTAATTAAGTGTATAGGCAGGGAGTGGCTTGCAATAGGTGTTGGGGCCCATAAGTGGCGGCCAAGATAACTTATTACAAGTGTCTTAATAAAGTAATAACATAATAAAATATATTAGGATAGAAACATTAATAAGATGTTTATATTCCTCACCCATGCATTGAGTGCTAGTACAAGCTAGAATGGTTTGTGAGAAAATTATTTCCACCTATGTGGACTTGGATATAGCATAGTTGGTACCTTGTCTATATGAGAGGATTATTGATATCACATAGAGTCACAAAGGCACTCAGGTCTTCAAAGACTACCAGGATAACTCTAAAGTTTCTCATGTGATGACACTTTCCCATATGCATCTTAGGTTTCCTATGTGTGTTGGTTGCCTATGGTTGAATATGTTTTACCTTTGTTATCCTATTATACCTTTTGAAATAGAGAGCTTTTAGGATCCCTTTCCTAGTTTGTACTGTGGGTAATTTTTATGTTTGATATTCGAGTGGGGTCTATTTTTATCTCCTCATCATGGTGGAAGTGGACCATTTAGGTTCAATGTGGTCTATTGGTATTGATTCTTTTACCATTTGAAATTTTGACATTCCTGTACCCGTGTTGGATGATCCTTGTAGTAGTTGTATCATCTTGTTCATCATTGTTGGAGATATATTCTTATCTTTCTTATATTATGTTATTGTATCATTGTATTAGTTATTTTAGAGATATCATATTATACTTTATTTTTGAGTTTGTTACATACCATGTGACAAGTGCATAGGATATCTTTCATTATGGATACCTTGTGGTATTGGTTGTATCTAGATTTCATGTATAAGATGATGTACTTATTTACATTATGTGGAGACTTCATATGGTTGGTGTATTAAGTATATTAATTAAGATTTATGTAATCTATGTCAAGGAACCCTTGATATTTTTAATATATGTTTGAGTTAAATTTTTGTGTATGATTTGTATTATATTGTATTGCTTCCACATTTTTATTCATTGTTGTTTGAAAACTCTTAATGAAAAAATTATTCTGTAAGCTTAGTCGGATGTTTTAGGTTAATCTCTCCTAGGTTCCTTAGTGGGGCATTACAGTTTCACTCATTCTTATGGAAGCTTGATACCTAATCTATTTATTTATTTACCACTTCCTTAAACAATGCAATAAGATGAATGTGAAATCCTAATGAAAGGAGTCATATCAAGAATTATTATATTTTATTCTCACTATCATAAAAAATGATAGAAATTCATGAGTTAAAGGTGAAATCAATTTGAAACACATTAATACATATTAAATGAATATATTATGAATTGTAGATTATAAAATTGTATAGCCTATTTTAAATTTTACCTACACTTTTCAACCACTTTAGTTTCTATTCTACTAGTATTTGTGTAGGTCCACTTCATAGATTTCATTAGCCTTTTCCCTCTCAAGATACTTAGGGTCCTTTTCAAAAGCTATTTTTCAATATCTCTTTTGTATTAATTGTGTTTTTCCTTTTTCACCCATCAAATTTTAGTGTTATTTGTCTAGACACTACCATGCTATCTAGATGTCCACACACCATACTAGAATCGTATCACACTATAGTGCTCAAATTTTGGTTCTAAGAATTTAACTACATATAATTTTTACAAGTATCTCTTGGGTAAAAGCACAACAATTTGTCACCCTTTTACAAACGAAAAGACTAACAAAATCAAAGTTGTTCAACTTCAATAGTATAAAAATGACATTTATGTTTGGAATTTTAAGATGATGTAAACTAATTAAATGTGATAAAATGGATGAAGTTTATGATTCATATTTTTTATAATTTTTTTGAATAAGAATTGATATTTTTTGTTTAATTTTTAAAGACAAGTTTTCATTTGTTGAAATTTTTTGAAAATTAGGGTCTAGTTCCCACCAAAAATTTATATGTAAATAAATACTATTTCCCCTAATTTCAAAATATGTCATAGATGACATATATATCTAGTGCATGAAGAAATAAAAATAGGTTTGTGACATATATATTTTTTTTAATAATTCAAATTCCAACTCACTAAAATCAACAGTTTTCATCTCGCACCGTATTTTCATAACAAATCTATCCCAATCAATATATATATATATATATATATATATATATTATATATATATATATATATATATATATATATATATATATATATATATATATATATATATATATATATATATATATATATATATTCTTGAAGAGGACTCTCTCCTCTAGTGCACCATATGTTTTTCAAATTTATTTAATATGATTTATTATTTTTTTCTTTTTCTAAATCAACATCTCCTTGACTGTTAGAATACCTATTTGCAATATTTTTTAATTACAATAAACTATGTCTAGAATTAAAATAGTATAAAATTTATATGAGGATATTCTTGACTGTGATCTCGACAAAAGGGTATTTTTATTTTATTTTAAAATATCATTAAAAAGATTAGGAGTTATTGAAATGCCACTTTTTTGAAATAATTTTATTTTTATGGTAATTGGACCCAGAGTAGTATAAAACATGCATTTAATAGACATTTACAATTGAAAAAGTTAAAGAACTTATCTAACTTAGCTAGAATGAATCTAGCTAGACCATATGTTTGACTAAAATTAATTTTTAGTAAGAAATACTAAAATTCAGCTATGCTGATAAGTTAGCCTAAAAGGTCATAGTTGATTGTGCTTTTACCCTCTTTGAAATTCATCTTATCACTACATGTGATCTCTCTTTGTTCCTCTTGTCTCTTACTTGGATATCCATTACATTCTCTTTCTCTATATCTCACTTGATACAATGATTTCTCATAGTAATAGCCATAGCTCTCTTGGTTTTATCAAGGCTATCTCATACTATCTTTCGATTTCTCTTGTATCTTTGAGAATCTTGGGATTCATCAAATATTCTACGTATCAAAACATTTATTTATCCATTTATCTTTTTGACACGTATCTACCTATTTGGAAACTATGAAGATAAAACTATTGGAGTAAATTAATTTTTATTTGCATGCTTAAGTGTAACTTAGTCATCATATCATCCTTATTTAGAGTTTAGGTAAACTTTAATAATACTTAATTATTTACCCACACTAATATTTGCGCAAAGTAGTTGTAATTTGCTTTTACTCATTCATGCATCTTATTGGTTCTCCCTCTCTCGCTCTTTCATTTATTATTGAATACACCACAAGACTAAGAGGGGAGATAAATAAATCTTTGAACATATACTAAAAATAATTCAATCCTTTGTCAATTAAATATAACCAACCTAACAATAAGGAAAGATAAATCAGTAAAAAACATACACATGAACACCATAATTTTATGTGGAAAATTCAAGATGTGAAAAACCAAATTGAGATCCAAATCTATATATGAAAAATTGATTACAATAGTTTGAGGCTCAAGGCCAAGGAATATCATTTATCCTAATTTGAGTGAGAGGATAAGGTACAAAACCTTAGAAAATAATAAAAGGAAAAGAAATCTAAGACACACAATCTTGGAAAAAGATACAAAGGAATTCTAGGATAAATTTCACTACCTTATGGGAAGATATAGACGTGCACAAAAATTTAAAGAAATACATGATGTCTTCTAATAAGATACAATAATATTATGAATTGAAATGAATAAAATTTCATGTAACTACATCAAGAAAATCTTCAAGCATTAAAATATCATTGAATGAGTATCTAAATTTAACAACTTCATGAAAAATAATATGTATACATCTATTGCCTCAATCTCTAACATTTGAAGTGATATAGACATGAAACTTGTTCATATGACTATTCTTCACCCTTCTCTTCAACACATCTTCATACACTTAATTTATCCATTAAATGCACATATCATAATGCTAAAAATATCTTCTATATATTAAATCCATCAATAAAAACTCGTAAATGGATTAGCTAGAATAGGGAAAAAAACATAATTCCAATCAAGTTAGACACCATATACAACAATAATTATGATAGAATACAAGAGATAAAAGAGAAACAAATACATCATGAATAATATTTCTAAGCATCTTTAAATAGTTTGCACATAATAACACATCCTCTAAAGTTGTCATCAAATAAAATACATAGATAAACAATACAATGCACAACCAGTTAGCCCAAATATATAATCTAATTCAAACAATTTAATGGAGACCTTCACATGACATGGTAATACCCCCCAAAAAATCTCAAGTCAACTTGAAAATAAAGTATCATGACCAAAAGAATATAAACCAAAATAGAAAAATAATTGTGAGGGTTAGAGACCAACACAAACCACATTTATGACAAAAAGAACACCAAAACTCTACTTGTGAATCAAAAAGAGGTTTAAAAATTGAAATGAGACACTACACAAAATATTTGAGCACATCCATCAAACTTCAAAACTATAAATAACACTATGGGGAAATGTATGGAATTATCTAAACCAATATTGATAGATAACCAAACTATGTGTAAATCGCAAATGATAACTACATCAACTGCAAGGCTAAGCATCTAAAAATATAATAGTCCAACATCCATAGAACATAAAATTATATCTATAACATTTGAACACATTTTTCAACCTCCAACCACACCATGTTGATATCACTGATAGTACATACTATTATTTCTAGTAATCTCCTCCTTTGTCATTCCTGACAACACCAAAAGCATGATCATCAAAATTAGTGTGAAACTAAACAATTCTCTATCTAGTGTACTCACTCTCCAAGCCTCTCTGCCTTATGGGTACATCTATCCATGTATACTTCTCCTCAATGAAATTATAATACAAAAATCCCTATGTTTTTCATTTGTGGGAACACCCAATTATTATCTCTCCCAATAGGACATCAAGGAAATAGGGTACAAACATAAAAATTATCAAATATCTCCCCCCTTTCAGACTTTTATAAAAAAAATTTGCAACCATGAAACCACAAACATTGTGTTGCCCTTGATAGTAGCCATAACATTAATATAGGAGAAAAAATATAATCTTTCAATTTATCTCCCTAGAAAGATGTACCACTTAATGCATCTGACTAAAAGGAGTGACAATAACCCCTAACTTATACTAAAGATACTTAAAGGTACCTTTATTACAATGCCTTAGTGAAAATATCTACAATATATTCCTTTGTAGGCACATACTCTTATCTAATTCATTCTATAAAACTTTCTCTCTCAAAAATGATATTATATCAAATTTTGTTTGGCCCTTGAATGCATTGCCAAATCCTTTGAAATATTAATTGTGCTTGTATTGTCACATAAACTAGGAATCCTAGGGTCGTCATACATCATCATGGTATGTCTTAATTTTTTTTTCATCCACATCACCTGAGTGAAACAAGATGATGCTCAAATATACTTAGTCCCTAATATTGATAATGAAATTGAATATTTTGCATACTTATCTAAGAGACCAATGTGTCTCCAAAGAAAATGCTCCACTACTAGTACTTCTTCTATCAACAATGCATCTAACCCAATTGACAAAGTCAAGGATGGTTGATCCAATTAAGGACAGACCAACCCTTGCAGCCAATAACAACAACACAACAGAATTTCAACTCACAACAAATATATAATCAGAAAAAACTCTTTATTATCAACAACCAAGCTTACAGTCAACATGTCGGGCTATAAGGCCTTCCCGGTTATGGCCAATTACTTCATAATTACAACAAGATCAACAAGGATCCAATCTTTTCCTAGCTAGCCTAGATCTTCAACAACAAAAATTGGTTGGAACACCAAGGAAGATCTAAACTTGAGCTCACAAGACACCAATTAATCTCCTTGTCTCCAAGAACTCAAACTACTAGCTCTACTATTACAACTATCAGAAATAAAATCTGATATGCTATCCCTTAGGAACTTCTTCTCCTACTTCTCCTTGTGTCTCCCTAAACACTACCCATACCTTCCTTATATACTACTTGGCCACAAGTTCGCTTACAACAATAATTAATTACAAAACATCATTCAACTCTCAAATAGCCTTTACAATATTTATTTCTTCATATCATCCTTCAAACAATTATCAGATTCACATAGAAGAATGCAACACACCATATTTAGGCCCCCACACATCCAATGGTCAATCCATAACTCAAGGAGCGTGACCCAAATTAAATGCACAATTCAGCC
The DNA here is from genome assembly GCA_027943335.1 of Chamaecyparis obtusa. Lineage (NCBI taxonomy): Eukaryota > Viridiplantae > Streptophyta > Pinopsida > Cupressales > Cupressaceae > Chamaecyparis > Chamaecyparis obtusa. The sequence goes on along the minus strand of BSBK01013935.1, from coordinate 49,039 downwards.
AACCTGATTCATCGAAACAAAAAAGTCAATAAGCATGAGCATCGAGCGCCAATACCAGTTAGTAACATAACACCGAGACCCAGTTGGTAATCAAGCACTGAAATCCACAACCAAGAAACAAATACATTGATTCACTGAGCTTGTTAGTGAAGCCAAGTAGAATCCCAACTAAGAACCATCACTAAGTGACCACCAGCCATCGAGATCCATCAGTGAAGCCAAACAAGCTTACAATCGAGAACTAACACAAAGAGACCGAGAATCTCAAGTCTCCAACCAAGATACCACTGAAACCCTAAAACCAAACTTAAAAATATTTTGTTTTGATACAGGATTTCAAACTACCCTAGGATTCTCATGCATCACCAATAAGAAAATATGTAATCATTCAAAAAAATCATGATAGTTCTTATACTACAAACCAAAATCTATAGTCCCTTTCAAATATTTATATATCCTTCCTATTTCCTTCTTATGAGATAGCATAGCATTAGTAATAACAAGTATTGAAGTTGTCAAATGTAATAGTAATCTAATTATATACCTATAAATAATTTAATCCACTTCTAGAGATTCCCCATCATTTCTTAGATGAGAACTACTAACCATATGGGTACTTGCCAGTTTAGAGTTCTCCATACCAAATTTATTCAACATATCTTTGATATAATTAATCTAAGAAATATAAATACTATCATATAATTTAGTTACTTGAAGACTAAGAAAACATGACAACTCACCATTTATTAGCATCTCAAACTCTTTTTTTATTTATTCTAGAAACCTCTTGCATTCATCATCATCTCCACAAAAAAATGATATCTTCAACATATACAAAAAGTATCAAAAGTTTATTTCATTCAACCCTGATATAAAAATTATAACTTTTTTTTTATCTTTCTTGAATTTTTAATTTACTAGATACCTACCCAATCTTTCATACCAAGCTTTGGGACTTTTCTTGAGTTCCTATAAAGTGTCTTAAGTATGAAAACAATGTCTAGATCAGATGACAACTAAAATCCATTGGGTTTATCAATATAACCATCTTATTCAAGATTTATATTTTGAAATGGTAAGTTGACATCCATTTGATACACCGTAAAGTTCTTGTAACTATCAAATGCAAGTAGTTCATCCTTATAGGTTCCATCCTAGTGACCAAAGTAAAAGTATCCTAGAAATATGTCTTCAACTTGTGAATAACATTTACAAACTATATCATCTTAAAATGGAAGCACTTCCATCTTGATAGGTTTAGCACCCTCTTTTAGTACATTTATCATCATAGACTTGCATTTAGGATGCATTCTGCACTTGATTTCTTCATTTTAGGTGAAATTAGGGTTAGGATCCTAAGGATTCTCCTTAATTTCACTCTTCCATGGTTCTATTTTCTAGGTAGGACTTAGAAATAGGTCCTCCTAGATTTCATCATGATCATCATAGGGTTTTATGCCTCTCCCCGACATTCTATCCCATTCTAGCATCATTTCTAGGTCTTCGGGCATCCCCGGGACCTCCTGTCCCTGATTTTGGAAGGATTTGGATCTCTGGGTCTAAGATGATGCAGACCATGACCTAGGTTAGAGTTGAGGTCATCCCTCATCTAGGTCTGAGTCGAGCTCATCCCTGACCTAGGGTAGAGATGAGGTCATCTTTGACCTCCTCTGAAATCTGTGCCCCTTTTTTAGATCTGGTCCCGGCAGGCCCCGAAATCAATGTTGGGCCCTCAGATCTAAGTGCGAAAGGGTTTTAATTTGAAATTCATTTAATTATTTTCCCTCCTTAGTTGGTTATTGTGATTGGACCATAATTCAAGGTGAAATTTGAATTATGGGTCCTCACATTGCTCTAGGAGCCTCACCTTGAAACCTCTATATAAAGACTCTCATTTGCATTCATTTTCACCAAGAAATTTCATGAGAAAGTATCCATCAAGTGGAGACAACACAATTGAGAAAGCAAGGAATGCTGAAGTGAAGATGCAAGATTGCAAGAAGATGATACAAAATATCAAGCCATTGTTGACATCAAGCATCTTTGTGAACACACCATTGTGAACATATACTTGGAGCAAGAGAGATCTTTTCTTCCTTGATCCACCATTACCAATTTTCAAACATTCGAAGATACAATCATGGGGTAGTAATTACGGATTGTGAGTTTGGTAGAAGTACTTTAGCCTTGGGGGCTTGGTATGCTTTTCTATCTCATTCAAATCTATGCATTGTTGTCTCATACATATTCATGCTAGGGTTTTGATCTAGAGGATTAGATCTTGGCATTACACTTTCAATACATACACACATACATTCTATTTCAATCGGCTATTCATGGAGGTGGAAATTACCAAAATGGGGGTTTGACTAAGGCAAAACCCTATATAGCCACCCCAAAAATCCCCTTTTTCAGATATCTACAGTCGTTGTTTCGATAATTGGAGGACGGATCTGAGTACCCTTTTCAAAAAAATTCTAAGATCTGTGAACAAAATCAAAGTCAACCTTTAGAATAAAAATGTAGCCTTTGACCTTTTATCAAGGTCAAAGACTACCTACTGCCGGATAGATGAAAGTTTTTTGGGTTTTCTCTGTTACAGCTTCTTGGTCCCAGATCTGGTTGCAAAATCTTTCAAAACTCTTCATAGGCTTCAAAAAATAGGTATTTCTAAATCTATTTCATGATGAGGTATGTATCTTAACCTAATTAATTTTCAATTATTTCCAGATTTACTTTACTTGTGCTATTCCAATTCAAGATATATACAAATGAATAGTGTTGAATGTTAGGTGCATTGTTAAGGCTCCATTTTTATCCTATTTATTTTGGTGAACCCATTTACAACAACTCTTTCTTTTTGGTTTTAGATTTAAATCTTGCATGCTTATATTTCAAAAATACAAAAAAATTGCAAAATACCTTTAAAGAAACAAAAATATTTACATTTTCATGCTTTTAGTGGTTTCTTTGTATTCAATATGCATGATTCTTGTTTTGAGTACTTTGATGAGGCTTTTATTGTACAAGAGGATAGATTCCCTAAAGAGGTACATGGTAGTGAGGATGAAAATGGTTGGAATAAGATCTCCATGGATCCTATTCTTATTTCATTCTCCTCCACAACCTCTCCAATTGACCTTTACCATAGGGTGTGTGCATGGTTACCTTCATGTCCCACCATTTGTAACATTGATAAACCTAAAATGATATATCCTACACCTTTGATGACGGTAAAAGGATGTCCTCATATAACAATTAATGGTAAACCTAGAGATCCTTTGGATTTCTTTGAGAACACCAATTCCGTTTCACATGCTTATCGCACACGGAATAACCCTCAGCCTACTGTTCTGATTTCTTTACCGCCTTCTCAACCTATGCTTCCTCAAGCACCTAGGTTTCCATCTACCTTTAAGGAGTATAACTTAGTTGACTAATTACGTGCTACTCCTGCTAAGATATCTTTACAGGAATTACTTCAAACTTCCCTGACATATCATGATGCATTACAAAAAGCTTTATCTACTCTTCCTGCTTCACCTCCTAATCATGAGAACAATCATTCTATTTTGGATTGTATGGATACTATGCCTTCTGTACCTCCTATTGTTTTTTTCTGATAGTGATTTACCTTCCCTAGAAGTATAGAATCAATATGATGCTCTTATGGTAGCTATCTCTATTAATCAGAGTATCATTCAAAGAACTTTAATTGATAATGGATCTGGGCTTAATGTGTGTAACATGGATATGCTCAAAGAAATTAAGGTTGATCTTACTACTATTCAACCTGATAATGTTCCTATATGTGGATTTGACAATATTACGAAGAGAACTTTGGGCATTATTACCTTACCTGTTAAAGTGGGTCCAGTTATTCTAAATACTCCTATTCATGTTATGCCTGGACCTCTCAATTATAACCTTCTTTTAGGAAGACCATGGTTACATACTATGCATGTAGTTCCTTCTACTCTTCATCACAAGGTTAGGTTCATCTATAACAACTTAATGTATACATTACATGTGGATGATGCCCCAAATCCTTTCTTAAATGCAGAATATGCCAAAATCTTTGAACCTCTTGAACCTAGTAAAGAGATTGAAAAATAACTAGAGATACAACAATCTGATATGAAACAACCTGAGATTCAACAACAAGAAGCTCCATCTTCTTCTTCTTTGACTGAGGATGATTGGGGGACACTGGATTTTAATCCTACTTTTATTGGAGAATACAAGGTCTTTGATTTGGAATTTATGAAGCAACAAAATGAATTTGAGAAGAAAGTTTTTATTTCTTCTCCACTTTCTCAAGAACTAAAAAGTAATTTTGTTGCCACTTCGATTAATGAAATGATTGAAACTCTAAAACTTGATTGTTATGACATTGTGACATACACCACTGCTTGGACTCCTTCTGATGTGACTGATCAATATGGTCCTGGTTATCATTTTCTTAAGAAATTAGGATTTAATGGGAAAGGATGTGGTAAATATGAACAAGGTATACAAGTACCTTTGGATAATGAAGTTTATGATCATACATATGGATTAGGATTCAATCGTTATAGATAACCATTGACTTTTCCTCTTAATGTTAATCATATTTTTGGTGGATAGTTGAAGTTGGTTAACCCATTGCTTACTGACCTTAATCAAGAACCCTCTTTGGATATTTTTCCTAAAGATGAAGCCTTAATGGAATTTTTAAGGGTTTATGAAGATTTACCTAAGTTTCATCACAAACGAGGAAAGCCTTATTGTTTAAAAACCAATGCTTATTTTGGAGAACATGATAAACATGATAGTCTCCCTTTACCAATGGATCCTTTGATAAGAAGTGATTTGTTAATTACTGAAACTATTGATATTCAAATGGATGAAAATAACCCTGAAGGATGATAAAAATTGGGAAATGTTTGAATTGGGATGAACATGATCAGTTGGTTTCCCTTTTTCTTGAATTTAAGGACATCTTTGCTTGGACATATTAAAATATGCTGGGTATAGATTCTAAGATTATTACACATAACATCATTTTAAAACCAAATATGAAACCTATGAAATAGAAAATTTGAAAGATGAATCCACGAATTGCTTTATTAGTCAAAGGTGAAATTGAGAAATTATTGGATTCTGGATTTATCCGTTCTATTGATTACTGAGATTGGATTTCAAACATTGTGCTTGTGTCAAAAGGAGAAAATAAGATAAGGATGTGTATGGATTTTAGAGATTTAAATAAGGCATATTTGAAAGATGATTTCTCGTTACCTAATATCGATATGATTATGGATTCAATAGCTGGTCATGCCTTGTTATCTTTTATGGATGGTTTTTTGGGATATAATAAAATATTTATCCCTCCTGAAGATCAATTTAAAATTGCATTTATAACACCTTGGGCAACCTTTTGTTGGGTCATGATGCCTTTTGGATTAAAAAATGCAGGAGCAACTTATCAACGAGCTATGACTCTGATTTTTCATGATTATATTCATAAGATCCTTGAAGATTATGTGGATGATATCTTATCAAAATCTATACAAAGAGAAGATCACAGTACTATTTTACGACAGATATTTGAAAGGATTAGAAGTTACAACATGAGATTGAATCCTAAGAAATGTGTCTTTGGAGTTGATTCCAAAAAATTATTAGGATTTATAATCTCCAAGTGAGGCATCAAAGTAGATACAAAAAAGATTGAAGCTATTGTTAATATGCCTCCTCCTAAGAATATTTCTCAGTTATGGATTTTACAAGGAAAAATACAAGCTATTTGTCGCTTTATTTCTAATTTACCGGACCGAACTATCCCTTTTACTTCCTTGCTTAGAAAGGATACCACTTTCTCTTGGAATGATGAGTGTAAACAAACTTTTGAGAAATTTAAGGAGTATCTTGTGACTCCTATCTTGCATCCTGCTAATTTTGATAAACCATTCCATTTATACACTTCAGTGACTCCATGGGCCATGAGTGTGCTAATAGCTCAAATTGATGATGATGGTAAGGAACGACTTGTGTATTACATTAGTTAGACTTTACTTGATTACGAAACAAGATATATAGATTTAGAAAGACAATGTCTAGCTGTAGTGTATGCATGTTAGAAACTCAGGCATTATCTTATAAATGTTGAAGTTAATGTGATTTTCAAATGTGATCATTTGAAACATCTTTTCTCACAAACTAATCTCTCTCGCTGGTTAGCAAAGTGGGTGATGTTGCCCATAGAATTTGATCTTAATTTTATTTCTCATAAGTTTATTAAGGGACAAGTGTTAACAGATTATTTAGCTGAAGCTCCTTGTCCCCACTCAAATACATGTTCTACTTCAATAGAATTTCCTGATGATAATATTCTAGCTATTCAATAGGATGATATTTGGGAATTATATTTTGATGGGTGTAAGTGTAAGACAGGTTCTGGTGTGGGTATCATCTTGATTCCCCCTACAAAAAACCCATCACTTTATCATATAAATTAACTTTTTCTTGTTCTAATAACATTGCAGAGTATGAAGCTCTTATAGCTAGACTATGAGCAACTTCATCCCTTAATATCAAACATTTACAAATATATGGAGATTCACAATTGATTTTTTAACAGATTAAAGGAGGACATCAGACTAAGAATGATAAAATGATCTAGTATAGAGATTTAGCTCTTGATGTGCTTTCACAATTCTTCTCTTATATGATTCAGACTTTACCTAGGAAGGATAATCGACATGCAGACGCCATGGAAAGTGCAGCTTCTTTGGTTTGTCTCGAGAATAATGCTGAAAACTTTCAATTTACTATATACAAACTCTTAAAAGCCCTGTAATTTCTAACAAGATTACCTCTAATTATTTCAATTTGCATTCAAATGAATGGTATTCACATATTTTTCATTTTTTGATGGATGGTACTTTTACTGAATCAACAACAAGGAACACGCATAATCGTATTAGGAAACTTGCAGCACGTTACATCATTTTAGGAGATACACTTTACAAATGCTCTTATGAAGGATTATTATTAAGATGTCTCAATAGAACTAAAATCCCTATAGCTTTGGCAGAAGCTCATTTTGGTTCTTGTGGGGGACATTTTGGTGGAAAATCTCTAGTTAATAAATTTCTTTGAATGGGATATTATTGGAAAACAATGGAACATGAGTCTTTCATGTTTGTTAGGAAATGTCCTCAATGTCAACAACATAGTAATTTGATTCATCCTCTAGCTCATGAGCTTCGTAATCAAGTTTCTCCATGACCTTTTAGTGTTTGGGGTTTTGACCTTATTGGAAAAATCTCATCGACTTCTTCTCAAGGACATACTTACATTCTCACTGCTATGGATTACTTCATGAAGTGGGTTGAAGTTGTCCCTCTTCATTCAACAATGGTGGATGTTATTTGTGATTTCATCCTTAATAATATCATAACAAGATTTGGTATTCCTTCGACGATAATTTCAGATAATGGAACCTCTTTTAAGAACAAAGAAGTCACAAAATTCTTGGAGAAATATAGGATTCAACATAGATTTTCAACTCCTTACTATCCTCAATCTAATGGACAAGCTAAAGAATCAAATAAAATCATTGAACAAATTCTAAGAAAAATAGTTAGTAAGCATGCGAAAGATTGGCATACTCAACTGACTTATGCTTTATGGGCCTATAGGACTAGTGTTCATACTACCATGAGTACTTCTCCTTACAACCTTGTCTATGGTACTGATGTTATTATGCCTTTGGAACTAGAAATACCTTCTCTATGTGTTTCATTTCATGGGATAATTGATAAAGATACTTTTCGTGAACAATGCTTACCAAAGCTAGAAATGTTGGATGAACAACAAATACATGCATTAGAACATATAAAAGCTTATAGTAAATCTCTTCATAAACAATACAATCATAATGTAATTGAACGAACATTTTTGGTTGGTGATTTAGTCCTTTATGAGAATCAACGAAATGTGAATGCTTTACCAGGTGAAGGAAAATTTAGCCCTAATTGGCTTGGACCTTTTGTTGTTATTGAAGACTTTGGTTCAGGTGCTTATAAACTAGCTGATATGGATGGTGTTTCTTTTAAGGAACCTATTAATATCATGCATCTCAAATGTTATTATCCTTAATTTCATTTCTTTCCTTGTGCATTTGTGTATTCCTTATAAAGTTTATTTTATAGGTTATGTAGTTCTAGCAAATTTACATATTGAATATATTTATGCACTTTCTTACTTTCTTTCTTTCTATTAAGTTTTATATTGATGAAAACATAGTAATCAAACATAGAACTAATTAGTAGAGAAAGTTTTTGATTCATCAAAAAGAGTTTTTCAAGTTTTGATACATATGTGGCCAATGGCTCTATCTATCACTACGTCTATCACTATGTTCTGATGGCCGATGGCTTCTAGATCTCTCTCCCCTATGATAGGAAGATGAATATTTGTGTGTCCGTGTGTGGCTCCTCGATATGCTCATACTTTATGGATGCTCTCGAGCACTCTATAGGTCAGCTATTAGCTTCTCCTCTCTTTCTCTGCACAATCTTAACTCTTGCTGGATGCATGCAAAGATATTAGAATGCTTGCTGAGATCTCTATGACCAATAGAAGAATCTCACTTGTCGGCTGGTAGTCGGTAGGATATAATTGTATCCTTGAGAATCTCAAATACAAAACTCCTCCACTCCGCTATGCTAGCTATAGAATGAAAACTTTTATCAGTCTAGTGTCTTTTTATCTCAAATCAAATCACATATTCAATCAAATTTCATATTTCATACCTAGGTCTCCTTGTTGGACATCACTAAAGTGTCTAGATAGTGGGGGCATGGAGTGACTACTCTCTCCATGTTCACTATATCTAGGTCTCATTGTTGGTTTCTCTGTGTGGGGCCATAGGGGCCATCGTGATCTCAATGGTGATGTGTGAGTGATAGGTATATCTGCACCAGTATCACCAGCTGGGGCATGTCCTTAGCTCTCTCCTCCGATCTCTCCTCTTCTCTCTCTACTCTCTCCTCCTCCATGGATCTCCCTCAGAGATGTGCTCCTCCTCATCTCTGATATCCTCATCCTCCTCTATGGTACCACTATCCCAGTGTGTCCCCTCTCTAAAACCTAGATCACTTGTGGGATAATCCTCAGGAAAGATAGGATGGATCCCCTGCAAACTCTAGTACTTGATGTAATCCTAGCTCATGCCTAAATAGGTCACAACTGATGGTACCTCTATGTAGTCTATCTCCTCAACATCACTATCCTCCATGTTTTCTATCAATGGTTGGCACATGGCACCAGGTCTCTGATAGTATCTTGTTGGATGTACATAGCGAGGTACTACACTAGGGACTCCCTATAATAGGATAAACTACCTCATCACCCGATTATAATAGTAGGGCATCACTATATGACTTTGATGACCCTCTAGTAGCTTACGCTACTATGAATGTCTCATCTAGAATCGTGTATCAGGCCACTCTGTCATCTAGCAGTAGGGTCTCCATATCACATCAGTGCTTGAAATGTGGTCTAGATGTACTCTCCAGTAGAGCATATCTCCAAACTGCCAAACATCTCTCAAGGGATACACAAAGACTCTCGCTATACTCACATCTACCATCACTAGAACTCCTTATGGACATGCACATGCAAAATTCTCAAACATCCAAATCTGCAAGAGTGTGCATATCGATAGACTCTCCCTCTGATAGCTCACTAGTTGACCTAGCTCATGGTATAGCTGAGATAAGATGCTGCCACCCCATGGGAACACAGTCCTCTCTCTCTCCATCCTCTGTATGAGATGTGTAAGAGGTGAACAAAATATAGTACCCTTTGAGTTGGGTAACACAACCAAGGATACTATGCAAAGCATCACCTTCTGTACTAAAGGGGTAGGGCCTGACAGTATGGAGGATAATAGGACCTGATCTGACCAAGTCCACATTTGTGGAAGCCATCCTATACAATAATCTGCATCTACATGAATCTCCTCACAAGCACGCTGTGCTCTAGGTTTGACTGTCTCACCTCAAGACTGGAAGCCGCATGATGCTGTAGACATCCTTTAATGTCACTGTGATCTCACCAAAGGGAAGATGGAAGGAACATGTATCCTCATCCCACCTCTCTATCAAAGCCGATAGCATGGCTCAGTGTAGTCTGATTTGTGAAAGGACTGATACCTAATATAGTCCCACATCCTTTAGTAACTGCATCTCCTCATCATCAAGCTTGGACAGTCTCTCTCTGACCATGACTAGCAACTCTCCAAAGGGATTCTCTTGGAAATAGACCAAGTCCTGCAAGCATAAACAAACATCATATCAGTTATCTAAATCATCAAATCTACAAATATACCTGAACTAGGTCAAAGTTGAGCTCAGTTAGGTCAAGGATGACCTTACTAGGTCAATGTCAACTTTTCTGGGTTAGGGTCGACCTTTTTTGGGTCAATGTCAACTTTCATGGGTCAAAGTCGACCTAGATGGGTCAATGTCAACCTAAGAAGGGTAAAGTTGACCTTTCCTATAAAAATAGGAATTTAGAAAGTACAAAAGCATACAATAGCAAACTCACATCAGGTACTGACCGTCTAGTAGCTAGGCTGTGTCTCAAAAGCTCTAGGCGGGTCGCTCAAAGTTCCTCTCTCTTCGGCATCTTGCTTCCTCGTTTCGAATCTCAAAATGGTAAGAATGGTAAATTATTTTTCTCTTTTCCTTATTTTAAAGTTTAAATTAAGGTTTTATTAGGGTTTCTTTTAGGGTTTTCTCATGGTAAACTCGGATTTCCCTTCTTATGCATTTAGATAGACATCCACTCTTTTCATCATAACTTGAGCTTGGTAACTCTATTTTTAGTGTCATCAGTGGTGTTGAAATCATGATTCAGATACCTAACTCCTTAAACTAGTTTAGGAAGGTTAGGGATCCTTCTAATTGGTTTAGGAAAGGAATTTTCAAACACACTACATATCCAGTATATAGAGTTTTTCTTATCACCCTGTTTCACCCTTCTGAAGTAGAAAGCCGAAATAGGGGGGGCATAAGGGTCTCTATACACTTCTCAAATTGTCATATAGTAATCCCTATGGGATTTATGGATTTTCATTAACCTTGTGTGTTGCAGGTTCTAACAATTTTCTCCCGGATCTTTACATCAAGGACTTGACTATATCCTTTTTATTTAATATGATGTTTTCTTACTTTAGCTTGCATATTCATGTAGTGTCATATCTGAGCTAAAGTGGGGGCTAAATGTATCATCCTAAAATGGAAGTACTTCCATCTTGATAGGTTTAGCACCCTCTTTTAGTACATTTATCATGGTAGACTTGCATTTAGGATGCATCCTGCACTTGATTTCTTCATTTTAGGTGAAATTAGGGTTAGGATCCTGAGGATTCTCCTTAATTTCCATCTTCCATGGCTCTATTTTCTAGGTAGGAATTAGAAATAGGTCCTCCTATATTTCATCATGATCATCATAGGATTTTATGCCTCTCCCCAACATTCTATCCCATTCTAGCATCATTTCTAGGTCTCCGGGCATCCCCGAGACCTCCTGTCCCTGATTTTGGAAGGATTTGGATCTCTAGGTCTAAGGTGACCTAGAGCTTGACCTAGGTCAAAGTCAAGGTCATCACTGACCTAGGTTAGTGTTGAGCTCATCCCTGACCTAGGTCAGAGACGAGGTCATCTTTGACCTCCTCCAGAATATGTGCCCCTTTTTCAGATTTGGTCCCAGCTAGCCCCCAAATCAATGTCAGGCCCTCAAATCTGAGTGTGAAAGGGTTTTAATTCCAAATTAATTTAATTATTTTCCCTCCTTAGTTGGTTATTGTGATTGGACCATAATTCGAGGTGAAATTTGAATTATGGGTCCTCACATTGCTCTAGGAGCCTCACCTTGAAACCTCTATATAAAGACTCATTTGCATTCATTTTCACCAAGCAATTTTATGAGAAAGTATCCATCAAGTGGAGACAACACAATTGAGCAAGCAAGGAATGGTGAAGTGAAGATGTGAGATTGCAAGAGGATGGTATAGAAGATCAAGCCATTATTGACATCAAGCATCTTTGTGAACACACCATTGTGAACATATACTTGGAGCAAGAGATCTTTTCTTCCTTGATCCACCATTACTAACTTTCAAACATTCAAAGATACAATCATGGGGTAGCAATTACAGATTGTGAGTTTGGTAGAAGTAGTTTAGACTTGGGGGCTTGGTATGCTTTTCTATCTCATTCAAATCTATGCATTGTTGTCTCATACATATTCATGCTAGGGTTTTGATCTAGAGGATTAGATCTTGGCATTACAGTTTCAATACATACACACACACATTCTATTTCAATCGGCTATTTGTGGAGGTGGAGATCACCAAAATGGGAGTTTGACTAAGGCAAAACCCTATATAGCCACCCCAAGAATCCCCTTTTTTAGATATCTACAGTCGATGTTTCAAGAATTGGAGGACGGATTTGAGTACCCTTTTCAGAAAACTTCTAAGATCTATGAACAAAATCAAAGTCGACCTTTAGAATAAAAATGTAGCCTTTGATCTTTTATCGGGGTCAAAGACTACCTGCTGTCGGAAAGATGAAAGTTTTCTGGGTTTTCTTCGTTACGACTTCCTGGTCCTAGATCTACTAGATCTGGTTTCAAAATCTTTCGAAACTCCGCAGAGGCTTCAAAAAATAGGTATTTCTAAATCTATTTCATGATGAGGTATGTATCTTAACCTAATTAATTTTCAAGTATTTCCAGATTTACTTTACTTGTGCTATTCCAATTCAAGATATATACAAATGAATAGTGTTGAATGTTAGGTGCATTGTTAAGGCTCGATTTTTATCCTATTCACAAACCAATCTATCCTTGTCCCTTTCTACTTCTCCATTATCATACAAATCATATCCAAAAACCCAATTTGTTCTTATCACATTCATATCTACCAATCTAGGCACTAAATCCCATATCTAATTCTTTTCAATTTAATTTAATTATTCATAAATTTATTCCATCTATCCATCATCTTTGCTACCTTTCAAAAAGTTCTTTGGTTCCACCTTAGATAAGAGACATATTTTCTTGTTTACCTACCTTGTAAGTCTTCGCTAGGTTTAAATGCCTTTGTCTTTATCTCCAATTACATATTACCCAAAAAGATTCCTATTAAATTCATCAAATCAAGGAAACTAAAAAAGGAGTGTTATAGCATAATAAAAGAATCTCAAACCAATATCAGGATCCCAACTATCCAGCCTCTATATGGATATTAAATAAGTCTTTGAATACATCACATATAGGAACTATTCTTGGTTCCATGGTATAGTCTAAATTCCAAACTCACATAGCTTACATATTCTCAATTCGATAATAACATCAGCATCCAAAACCTCATGAAGAGTGTAATGTCCAAAAATTTACCAAGAAAACATGTCCATTTTTTTTATAAATCCACTAATCAACAAGTTAGTCATTCCTAACATAGTACAATTTTTTCAATTCACAAATTTAACAATACTAGAAGCGATATTAATATTAATTCTAGAAGCTATATTACATTACTCATAAGGTTTGTGAAATAATAATTCTTGTAAAATATCCAAATTTCATACATTACTCATAAGGTTTATGAATAGTTAATTCTTACGAAATAACCAAATTTATTAGATTTTTCCCTTCGTAGGATCCCTCTTACACATTTATTTATTTTATTCTAATTTATTGATATTTTTTGTTTATTTATTGTATCATTTATCACCATACTATTATCATACACGTCTCAAATACTCACAAATAGGTTTCCATCAATCATCCTTTCATTACTATCTTAATATTAAGAATATGATTAAGTTTATAATTTCTTTATTTTTGCCAAATGATCCATCACTTAATAATGAGTTAAAAAAATAATGTAAACACTAATAAATCTTGTATAGTCTTTAATCAAAATCTCTTCCATTGAAAAGAAGTAATATTATTTTCATATCTACAAATACTATAAACCAAATTGTTAATATAATCTATAATGTTGTGACACTTACGAATTCTATATCACTACATTCTTAAAAATTCCTTATTTAAAATTATACATATAATCTACTTTATATTTCCTTATTTAAAATTCTCTTAAACTCTTAAAAAGAAAGGATAGAGCTAAATACCTATTACCTATGTAACAAATACACTTAACTTTTCTCACTTTTATAAAATTACATTTAGAAAGGAAAATGCATATTATTTATTTACTTTTTAATTATAACTTCCTAAAATTCTTAATTCAAAGAAAGGAAGATATAGCATGCTCAATTTTAACATGAAAATCCATTAAGTAGGAGAACCGAAAATAAATTGATGAACTCAAGACTAAGGTGGCACCCAGGAAGTAGTGACCCCTTGTCTTTAAACTTTACATTATCTTCCTTTTGATAAACATAGTTGATTTCATAAAATTTAAAATTTAATACATGGCATATGAGAATCCCAACATTAGTAAATTTATGGACATGAGAGGCATTTTTTTTAGACTACCATTTGCGCCATAAACATCAATAAGCAAATGAATGATTTTGTGTTTTCTTTCAAAATGTCAAATCAAGAATAGGAGATCAAACCAAACTTTAATCTCCAATGTCTTTCTTTCCGAGCTGTAGAACGGATAATTTTACGATCTTAACCCTACCTATATCCATAGGCTGTAATTTTCTATGCCAGACGTCCTATCGATATTTTGAACTAAGAGTCTTGCAGAGATATATCACGACCTACTTCTCTTGATTCTCTCCTAGAGGAGCTATAGCTGTTGAGGAAAAAGTTGCATATGGCAGACCCAAGTTAGGTTGAATTTTTTTAATATATTTATTTGTATTAGAGACTGACATCGTTTGATTGATGGCGACTACGGGCAATGTTTTGAATGTTTATTTTAGTTTTTATACTTAGGGTTCTCTATATGAGTGTCATGTCCAACTCTCTGTCTATTTCCTCGTCAGCTCCAAAACAATATTGATTATTTTCCTTGGCGTCATTTTTTCCCGTCCTTTATTTTCGTGTCCCTGCAGTTCCTCGCGCATGCGTTCCCTGTCTCCAGTGCACTTACGACGACTTCTTCAAAACAATAGACTGAACAGCATCTTGGGTTCGGCGTTTATTATTTGACATTGAAGACCTCTTTTTGCTCATCAATGGTCCACAGTTCTGTAGAGACGGATTCGACTTTCTGCAACCGTCGATTCAAATTCCACCCAGTTGTTCTCTGGCAAGAAAAACCAAATGTGGAACGAAGGCTCGCATTTTTATGAGTTTTTAACTCGCTAATTCTGCAAAAGCATGTTGATGCTTAAAACTGTCAGCTTCTTTATGCATTACTTACCTACAATATGGCACTGGCTACCCAGCCGACAGATTCCCTCCAAACAGAATGCAAATTGCAATATCCATCCAGAGGCACGGAGCCGGCTATACAGCCGACAAATTCCCCCGGCCCCCACCATGCATATTAAGCAGTATTAGTTTTTAAAAGCTATATTTGTTTATCATACGTATGGCCAAAGTATACATTATAATTTATTGCAAGTAAAAAGTAAGTATTAGTGTTAAAGAAAATTAGACTCGTAAAACTATTTTATAAAGTTTTAATGAATATATTTAAGTTGTTTATTAATTTTTTACTGTTATAATTTGTTAATTTATTAATTTTTTCTTTTTTATTATGTTTTCTATTTATTACTAATGTAAATTTTTAGTTTGTTTTTTTTAATTATTATTTTCTCATTTTATTTTATTTTTATCTTTTTATTAAATTTTATTTTTAATTTGTTTATTTTATTAATTTGATTAATTAAATTTATGTATTATCTGTTTATTAAGAAAAAAATTGTTTATTAACTTTTATTTATGATTTTGAATCTATTTTAGAAAATAAAATGATGTAATAAAATGTTTGTATGTTTTTAGTAATTTACTTATGATTTAGTTTAATATTTATAATAAAAAATTTTTAAATAGCTGAGCCAAATGTGTAGATTTAGGCCATTTAAACTACATTATATAAAATCATTCATTTATATAATTGTGAGTGTGACTTATTACAAATATTTGAGGAATTTATAAAAATTTGAATAATATATTAACTTTGGAAAAATTAAAGTTACCAAAAAATACTTAATTTTTATTGGTGCAAAAGAGATCACTAATTCTATATATTTTATGATCTTCTTTCAAATCAAATTATGATCTTTTTTCCACTCTGGAAAACATTCAAACACATTTCAATGTCTTTGAAATAAAACTTATGGGTGCTGGAGGTAGGACATATAAAGATAATGTTTTCGTGAGGGTGAAGGCTATGACAGTAGTGTGCAACCTCTTTATGACAGTTGTGTTGTTATTCTGAAGCTTCTTCTTATTATGCATTGTAATTTTAGCTTTTTTTTTTCAATTAAAAAGATTATTTTGTTTTATCTTTAAAATATTGTTACACTTCATTAGATACTAGACAGGTTCATTATTGTGATTCTTTAGTTAAGTTAGAACACTTAAAACAATTCTTTGCATTTTGTAATTTGTGTCTTTGCAAATTCCCTTTAATGAATTGATTATTCTTTTCTCATAACCTATAACTATTATTTCATTTTTTTGCTATGAGTGATTTGAAATATTAAGAAAAAAATTCTTGCATAATTTAATCCGTAATTTGAAACTTAGATTAAAAAAATATCATGAACTATATATACAATGTATTATATATTTAGTTTATTTATAATTAACATAAATTATAAACTATAATTAACATACATTACATTCTTATTATATATCATATTTTTTAATAAAGACTATTAAATACAAATATACAATTATTATAATTAAACTAACATAAAAATATAATATATATCTATATCTATATCTATATATCTATATCTATATCTATATATCTATATCTATATCTATATCTATATCTATATAATGTTTATTTGTATTTATTATTTAATTATATATTTAGTTTACATATAATTAATATTATTATTTAGTTCACTTTATCTTCAAATAATATTTTGACAATAAGAAAAAGGCTATTTACCTTAATGAAGATAACCAAATTTACTATACATATTTAATTAAATTTGCCAACCAATAATCATGCTTTTAAAAATAAAAATATAATTATTTATTAATATGATTCAGATTACTTAAAATGTATTAAAAAATATAATATATTGTATTTAAAATTAAAAAGTTATTTGTTTTTCAATAGAATTTTAGAATTATTAATATTATAAAAATTAAAAATTATTTAAATATATTATTTTAAATGAAATAATAATTTTATCTAATCTAATGAAATTAAAAATTTATTTAAATATATTCAAAGAAAGAATATTTTTATTTATTTAATATTTTTTAGATATTATAATATTTTATGTGTGAAACTTATAAGATATATTTAAAAATTAATTAAAAAATAAAAATAAAAATTTTTCACAGATTTTAAATATATTATTTGAAACAGAAAATATAATAAGAAAGAAAAAATAATAAATTAATAAATCATACAAGTAAATATATTCATAAATTAATAATGTATACTGTGGTCATACTTATGATAAAAAAATATAACTTTTAAAAACTAATACGCATCTGCATCTGCTATAAAATTTTAAAGCCAAAACTTATCACCTTCGTAGTTACTAACAGTAACTTATCTTATCACGTACTGTACTGCTCCGCACTGATAGTAAGTTAAAGATGAGTATGGATGGTATGGCGGAAGCGTGTTATGCATGATGGTGGGAGGGGGAATCTGTCGGCTGCATAGCCGTCTCCCCATACGATGCCATCCATACTATCATCTGAGGTACGCATGTCAGGACTGTCAGCACGGACTATTTATTGTCAGCATATGCAGTGCATATGAGATGACAACATCGGATTAATGAACAATTACATTTAAAATCGGTTTTATGATTGATTTTTCTTATAATTTTACACAAAATATTATTATATCAAACTAAATATAATTAAGTTTAATTAATTGCAATACATTTAAATGATTTTTTCAAAAAAAATTTAAATAATTTGAAAATAATATTAGATAGGTAAAAATACCATTTTATTTATTTAGAGTTAATATATTTAATGATTTTAACTTTTTAATATTATCTTTTTACATAATTTTAAAATAATATTAGATAAGTAAATATATCTTAAAAATATATTAAAATTATTAGAATTTTTTTTTATCAAACTAATTGTTAATTAGTTACAAAGTGGATTTGTTTTATCTTCAACAAACAAATAACATCATATAATATATTTATTCAAGTTATTGGAGTTTGATGTGATATTATTAAATTATCAATCATAACATACATAGAAATTAATAGAGAGTTAAAAAGAATAATTAACTCATTCATGTATTAAATATAAATTTATTTTCTTATAAATTTTAATTTTATAAAACTAATGTAATTTTGTTTAAAATATTAATTTAATTTTATAAATTTTAATTTAAAATTATAACACATTAATAATATAATCTTAAATTACTTCATCTTAAAAATGCTATATATCATCTAACATACTAAATTATATATTAAATTCTTAGTAAAACAACTTATTATAATAGTTTAATAAATAGAATTCAATTACATTACATTAAGAAAATAATGTTCCAAGTTGGCATATTAACTTAAATCTATTTTGATCAACCTTTTTTTGTAAATGTTATCTTATTTATTTATATTAATTAAATAAAATTAAACTTAAAGTACTAACTTATAATTTACTAAATTCAACAATTGAAATTGGATCTTATTATTAAAATAAAACCTTAATAATTATGCTTCTTAATTAATATTATAGTTTTAAAAATTTCATAAGCATGTGCATTTACAACACTCTACTCTTCCTACCCTTCAATGTACCACATGCATTAATGAAGGCTTCAACATATGTTAGCCTCTTAGTATGACTAATATAAATGTTAATTGAGATTAACATATTTCAACTTGAATTTCTATCTATTTTAAAATTATGTAAAAAAATAATTTAAAAAGTTAAAATCATTAAACATATTCACTCTAAATAAATAAAATGGTATTTTTACCCATCTAATATTATTTTTAAATTATTTTAAAAACATTAAAAAAACATTTATATATATTCACTATAAACACTTAATATTTTTTAATATAATAATATTTTATGTGTAAAGTTATATTAAAAATATTATTATATTAAAAAATATTAAGTGTTTATAGTGATTATATATAAATATTTTTTTCAAATATTACTATTAAAAAATATTAAGGTTTATACTGAATATAGTTCCTTGGTCTCCCTTTGCCATGCTGGCCATTCATTGAGTCTATTGCTAAGACCCTAGGCAAAGTCATTGTCATGGAACATGACAAATTTTTCAATGCTCGTCCCCAGAAGCGGGTCTGTGTTGAGGTCGACCTTTCTAGGGACCTTAAGGATACTATTGAAATTCAGATTGGTGCTCTCACCATCTCGCAGAAGGTGCTCTATTTGAATCTTCCCAACACCTGCTATCGGTGTCAGTCGGCAGAGCACAAGATCAAGGATTGCCCCCTGGTTACCCCTCGGGTGAAACCCACGCCTAAAGACGTGCCGGCTAAAACCGCCGAGGCTGGAAAGAAAGAAGAATGGACTATCATTACGCGTAAAGGCCGGAATACCTCAGGCCCTAAGATGCCACCAGCTTCTGAAGCTGTTGTGTCATCTCCGGTTGCGCTCATTGGTCATTCCTCGCCAGGTGATGTGCCACTAGTGGCGCCTATTGTGTCAAACCCTGTTTCACAGGGGATGCACTCGGCTGCAGTGCCACCTACTCTAGAAGTGGTGCTTGCGCCGCCAGCGGCTCCAGTGCTCTCTTCCAGGACTATGCGCCGGTCCCGCAGTCCTGATGGCCACACTGTCTGGACCACCATTACAGAACCCAAGATGGCTCTCTTTGCTTGGTGTCTTTTGTTTCAGGGTCTCCCAGTTGGCCCTAGGCTCAAACATTTGGGAGTTCATGACCCTCGCTGTCCGTTTTGTGGTCACCCTGAGACCTTTCTTCACATTTTCTAGTTCTATAGGAGAGCTCAACAGTATTGGCAGTGGATCCATGATTTTTTCAAACCTTTCCGGCCTGAGCCCTTCTCTTGGCATATGATTGTCTTAGGAGACTCTCCCAGACTCCCCTCCAAGTTTACCCAAATTTGGCATACTTTCAGGATGGAGATTTTGTTCAATCTTTGGAAAGATAGAAATGCTGTTATATTTTCCCAAAGCTCTCTTGATACTAATGTTGCTATGTTTAACAAAGCTTGCATATGTAATAATGTTATGATGCAGATTCAAGTCCAAGCTAATAAAGTGGCTTTAGAGGTGGCTCACCTGCAGGAGCTGATCTCTCATTGGGGCAATGCTCCCTGTACAGTGGCTCGAGTGCCTCTGGATGCTATCTCTGCTAAGGGTACGTCTCCTAGAGGCTGCCACCGTGGGCGCAGCTCCTCTGTGCACCGCTCCCACACGCCACGATCCCAGGCCCCTCGCCAGCACTCTTCGAGAGGTGGCGGAGATGGTTGGTGGCGCCGTTCGGCTTCTCCGCCTCCGCGGCAGTCTGGGTGGTCACATGCGCAGGCGCAGTCGGCCCCTTCTGGTGCTCCTTCTGGTTCCGATGCTCGCTGTGGGCGAGATTGGCTTCCGGCCACCTCCTCCAAATTCCCCCGCTTGGCGCTTGCTATCTCCCCGCCCAGGGTGGAAGAAGAAAAAGAAAAAGAAAATACTGATGAAGCTGGTTGGGTGCTTCCGGATGAGCCTGCCAATCCCACTGATAAGTGGGGATCAGATGACAAAGATCCTCTGCCCTCTGCTCCTGCTCTTGCGGCCTGAGGGCCTTTTCAGTTTTTTTTGGTGAATAGTTCTTGCTGTTTTCGGCTCTGCCGTTTGAACACTGCGGGGTGATTTAATATATCCCCCGGCCTTTTTTTTGTGAATATGTATCTTTAATTTCTTTTAATTGAAAGGTCTCTATTCATAAAAAAAATAAAAAAATATAGTCAATATATATAAATATTTTTCTCAAATATAGTGAATATATATAAATGTTTTTTTCAAGTATTATTATATTAAAAAATATTAAGTGTTTATAATAAAAATAAAATGATATTTTTACCCATCTAATATTATTTTCAAATTATTTAAAAAAACAAATAAAAAACATTTAAATATATTGCAATTAATTAACTAATTATATTGCAACCAATTAATTATATTTAGTTTGATATAATAATATTTTATGTATAAAGTTATAAGAAAAACCAATCATAAAATAGATTTTAAATGTAATTGTTCATTAATCCGGTGTTATCATCTCATATCCACTGCATATGCTGACAATAATATTTTTTAATATAATAATATTTTATGGAGGGGGATGCCGCTATGCATGGTGGGGGCCGAGGGAATTTGTGGGTTGTATAGCTCCCTAGAGGCACTGGGTATGCTGCCGACAAAATTCCTGACATGCCATGCCCTGCCCTCCCGTCCACCCGATCATCCATAACTTTGTACTGTCTTGTGAAGTACGTACGAATGGTTATTCTTAGTTTGTCAGTGTAGACTTAAAAATAATGACCTCCAGTACAATGAAAAGACAGCTGTTAACTCAACTTTTTTAGACAAGTATCTGATTACATTACACACAGAATATTAGAATCTTATAATATGATTTTTTAATGTTATGTTCTTAAATATTATAATATATTTAATATTTTATTTAAAGATAACATTAAAAGATTTAAATTATTTAAATATATCTAATATTTGATGATTAGATTTGATGGTTAAAGGGGAGAGCTCTGCTTTTTTTTCGCTGATTGGCTGCGATTGACTGCGACTGCCTTTTTGGCTTGCTGGCGGCGTGAGGTTTCCGTCACGGTGGTGAACTTTGGCGATGTGTTTGAGGGTGGCGGGAGACAGATGGGTGTCTCCGTGCATGCCCTCAATCCACAAGATCCACCTCAGTCTGCTCCTCTTAATGACATTAGCATGGTCGAGGTAAATGCCAACCCCAAGTCTGCCGAGCTTGTACCAAGTAAGGTGCCACAAACAATCTCTAAATCTGCTCCCATAAATGATAATGGTACTTCTAACCCTCCCACCAGCGATCGGCCTAAGTCATTTTCAGAGGTTGTGGCTCGAACAACCACCATTAACATGAAGGAAAGGTTTGAATGTGCTTCTTCTGGCACCAATGAAACCCCTGTATGTGGTAAGGACTCTTCGGCTTCCCTTTCCCCCTTTTCCATTGTTCCTAATCCTAAAATGTTAGAGGAGATTGTTAAGGAAAAATATAGATTAAGAAGTACTGCTATTTTTTTCTCAGCTTTAGAAATTGATAAATGTCCGCCAAGGAAATTTATGGATGATTGGTTTCACAATTATTGGAATTTGAAATTAGGGCTTCACATATCATTCTGTAGACAAATCCAGAAGGGGTTGTATGTGATTTTCTTTGTTAATATTGATGCTCAGAAAGAGGTTCTTAAAATACAATATTGGAATGTGGGAGCTACTTCCTTTAGGGCACTTGCATGGTCACCAGAAGCCGTCCATGATGAGGTCCTTGCCCTGTCGGCGCCTAGGTGGATCCTTGTTAAAAATATTCCACCATTTCTATGGCATTTTTTACCACAACTGCTTGAACCTATTGGCAAAGTTATCAGGATGGACGATACAGTGAGACTTGTCCCTCATGTGGACGCCAGAGTCTTGGTATCGCTCCTTCCTAGTAAGGATATACCTGCAGATATCTCTGTTATTATCTTAGGAGAAACGTATACTTGTCCTATTGAAGTTCTAGGGGGTTTAAACGCATGTTTCCTGTGTCGAAAGGAGGGACATCTCCATAAAGATTATCCTATCGTTAAGAAGAAAACTAAAAAAAATCCTAACCCTACTCAAGCTTCAAACAATACTACTTCAAATCCTCCCGCTGCCAGTTTCCCTTCGCCTAAAGGTACCACTAGCGAACCTCCTCCTATTTCGGTTTCATCCCCGCCTCCGCCCATCGCTAGTTCCCAACTGTATTCTAATCCTGCCATGGCCATTGACCTAAACACGGATGATGGTTATGTTGTTATCCATAACAAAAAGAAAAGGAAGGGTAATAATTGCTCTCAGCCTAAAACTATGGCTCCTGTTCCCATTAACAGTGCTAACCACCATAATTCTTCCTCGGCTGATCTTATTACAACTAATAATAAGCCTCAAAAGGATAATCTTACTTCTAACTCTCAAGTTAGGGTAAGCGATCGGAGGTTTCCTCTGAAAGTCTTCCAAGAGATCGGGGAGGAATATGATCTGGAAATCATTCCAGCTATTCCCATTTTTGATAAATCCCCAAGCGTCCCTTCCATGGAATTAGACTCCCAGTCAGAATTTGAAGATGATCACAACATTGATCCTTCAGCCACTAAGCATAGAGGTAGGCCCCCTGGCTCAAAGAACAAGCCCTCTGGGTTAAAAATAGGTGAGACCTCGAATAAGTTTTCGCCCTTGGCTGAAAAAGCTAGAAATGCGTGCTCCACCCCTAATAATATGTCTCAATGAACTACCTATCCTGGAATGTGAGGGGTTTAGAGTCCCCTAATAGGAAATTCATCATCAAGCGGTTGCTTAACACTGTGCATTCTATCAATTTCTTTATGATGCAAGAAATCAAAGCTGTAGGATTCATTCTTGAGTCCAATTTAAATTTTATATGGAAGGATGCGATTAAATTTTTTACTAATCACACTAGAGGTTGAGGAGAAACTGCCCTTCTCATTAATAATAAATGGGAAAACTGCATAACTAACAATGGGTGTTCTCCCTGCCAAAAAGTTGTTTGGGTTATTATTGATTATGACAATAAGGTCTTTGGTGTTTGTGCTATCTATGCTCCGAACGACCCTAAGGAAAGAATTGAGCTTTGGAACTAGTTAATTAACCTCCCTGATATACCTTGGTTCTTCGGTTGCGATTTCAACATGGTTGAAGCCCAGGAGGATAAACTTGGGGGTAACCCCTTTCACTGGAAGGATAATGAAAAATTCATGTGGAATAGATTGTTAAACTGTAAAAACCTCTTTGATCCTATTGTTGGTAGTAAGGATATCAACCCTGGTATATGGCACACCTGGTGCAATTTTCAACAAGGTAATCCTAGAATTCATTCTAGACTCGACCGTTTCTATGGTGACAAACATTTCTTCTCTTTTCCGCCTGATAGCTATGGGAATATTGTTCATGTTATTGCTACTACTTTGTCTGATCATCACCCCATTTACACTAAAGTTAACCTCAGTAGAGGTCCTATTAAGCCTAAGTTTGGAGGCAGTAAGTTCATTTTGAATTCTAGTCTCCTCTTGGATGAGGATGTCCTTGTGGCCATTCAGATTATTAGGGGCATCAAAAGAGCAATCTTCAGCACCTGTCCCACCGTGATAGATGGAAAACTAATCTCTCCTCTTGGAGGATTTTTATTCAAACCATTGGCCAAAAGAAGGCTAAGGATTATAGATTTGTTGAAAAGCATTTATCCTCTGACCTTCAAATTGCTGAGAATAACATCCAAAAAGATTCTTCTAACATTGATCTCCCATCTCGAGTTATGGCTGCTAAGGATGCTCTTAGGAAGCACCAGCAAGTTAAGATTCATGACGCTAAAATTAGAGCGTGGGCTCTCTGGCTCCAACATGGAGATAGGGGCTCAAAATTCTTCTTCAATCTCCTTAAGCATAAGCAAAACAAAGACTCCATTGATAAGCTCTCAATTGAGAACCAAGACATCTCAGACCCTGAGACTATTATCCAGGCTTTTGTTGATTATTACAAGAAGCTTTTTACTTCTGAGGACTCCACTGAAGCCAAGGCTATTAGGGACAACTGTAGAGCTTTGATTCCCAATAAGTTGGACTTAATGGATATTGTTGATCTTTCTAAAGACATTACTATTGATGAGATTGAGAAAGCTATCAAGGCCCTTAATAATGATAAGGCCCCTGGCCCAGACGGTTTTCCTGTTGAATTTTATAAAGCTAATATTAATTGGATATGTAAGGACCTTCAGGACATATACTCTGAGGCTTTGTCTAATGGTACCTTAGGTCATGATATCAATAGTGGTATTATTAAGCTCCTCCCTAAGGATGGTGACAAGGCTCTCATCAAGAACTGGAGACCGATTACGCTTCTTAATGTTTCCTATAAGATTTTGGCTAAAATTATGGCTCTCAGATTGGCTAATATTCTTCCTATGTTTGTTAATACTACCCAAACTGGGTTCATCAAAGGCAGATATATTCTCAAAAACCTTATCACTAGTTGGGAAGCCATGGAGTGGTCTAAATATTCCCATCAAAATTCTGCCATGCTTCTTCTTGATTTTGAAAAGGCCTATGATAGGGTGGAGTGGAAATTTATTATCATGATGCTGGAAGCTTTCGGTTTTCCTCCCTTTTTTTGCAACATGGTTAAGGTTCTTTTGAATGATGCTTTAGCTTAGGTTGAAGTTAATGGTGCCCTCTCTGCTCCCTTTTCTCTTGGTAGATCTATCAGGTTTAAAAGCACAAAGCTGTGTCGCGTTTCAGGACAACTTATCAGCACAGCTGAATTTGAGTATTTCTAACTAAAATTATTTTTTGTCAAACATATGGTCTAGCTAGATTCATTCTAGCTAAGTTAGATAAGTTCTTCACCTTTTCCAATTGGAAATATCAATTAACTGCATGTTTTATAACAATTACTAAAGAAATAAAATTATTTCAGAAAAGCGATGTTTCAATAACTCTTACTCTTTTTAGTGATATTTTTTTACAAATATAAAAATACCCTTTTTTAGAGCACAGAGTCAAGATTATCATCATATAATTTTTATAGTATTTTAATTAGATCTAATATATTATAATTTCAAAATACTACAAGTAGGTATTTTAGCATTCGAGAACAAGATGCTTCAAAAATAGAAAAAAAATAGTAAAGCTTATCAAAAAAATTGAAAATTTATATTTAACACTAGAGGAGAGAGTTATCTTCAAGAGTGTGTAATTTGTTTTCTGAATGGTGTAGATTTGATAGGGGAAATTTGACGCGAGATGAAAACTGTCGATTTCAGGTATGTTTGACTTTAAGTAGTTATAACAGAGAAAATATACATTGAAAACTATTTTTTCTTCTTTTCTGCACTATCTATACATTTTAGCTATGACATATTTTGAAATCAAAGGAAAAAGAGATTATTTGCATATACTTTTTTGGTGCGGACAAGACCCTCATTTTTCAGCATTTTTCAGCAAGTTAAAAATGGACTTAAAAAATTTAAAAACTATGTGAATTCTTGTTCAAAAAAAATTAAAAAAATTATAGCCATAAACTTCATCCACTTTTACACATTTCATTAGTTTACATCATCTCCAAATTTTAAACATAAATGCCATTTTTATGTCATTAAAGTTAAAATTTTTGTATGTTGTTGACCTTTTCCTTTATAAAAGTGTGACATAGCTTTGTACTTTGGCCCATCACGACCCCTGTTTGTGATTGCGTCAGAAGCTCTCTACTATATCCTCAGGGATAAGTCTTTGTCTTCTGAAGTTAGAGGTATTTACCTCCCCAATAATGATGAGCTCATAAACTGTCAATTTGCGGATGATACCGCCCTATTCTTTGAGCTTTCAGAAAGTAATTTTAAAGCCATGCAAGATAAGCTTAATTTTTTTTGTTCCATCTCTGGTGCCCAGATTTCTGATGCGAAATCCATTTGCTTGGGCTGGGATGAGCAACCTCCTTGTTGGTTCTCTCAATACAATTTTCAATGGGGGGGCCCCAAAAGAATCACTAGATACCTCGGTATTCCTTTTTCGGTGGAGCCTACCCTCAAAGACATGTGGTCTTGGGTTAAAGAGAGGATTGATAAAAAGTTGAATAAATGGCATAACAGGACCTTGTCTCTGGCTGGCAGGATTCAGGTGTTTCAAATTTTTTTGTCTTCTTATACCATTTATTATTCTTCTGCCTAGCTGTTTAATAACTATTAGGTGGCAGAAATTCAAAAAGCCATCAGGCAGTTCCTCTGGTCTGATGGTAAAGGAAACAAGAGGATTCACTCTATTAAGTGGGCTTGGTGCCATACTGATAAGGTTCTTGGGGGGCTTGGGTTAAAGGATCTTAAAACTTAGGGTATTGCCCTGTCCGCTAAGTGGATCTTTCAATCCATGGAGGGTGATAGTCCTTGGAAGGTGCTAGTTAGACATAATATTGAGAGGGGTGTTCCTAAGAAAGCTAGATCTTGGAATAACCTCCCCTTCTGTGACCTTATTATTGGCAATTTTCCTGTCTTGGTTCAAGGTTCTGCTGTGTTCAAGTCTATCTGGAAGGCTTGGGATCATGTTAGAAACTTCATCACTAACAAGGACTTCCACAATAATAGTCAGCTCCATGGTGAAAGATCCATTTGGTGGAATCTTCACCTTAATGGTAAACCTTTAGCCCTCTCCCAAGGATGCTCTGCCAGACTTTGGGCCAAGAAGGGTTTGAGGCAATTCATTGATCTCTTTGAGCAGAATCATCTTATCCCTTGGGATGAGCTTAAAACTAAATTTGACATCCCAGACTCTCAAAAGAAAACTTACAACATGATTGCTCAAGCTTCTAGTAATCTTCCTACTTTGTGTAATGTTGACTCTCATTGGCATTTAAAATGTAAGTGGCCTGATGGAGTTATTATGACTAAGCTTAAGGCTAAGAATATTTACAAAATTATTGATCAAAACACTGATATTATTGACCATGTTAATGCTGTCTGGTATTCTTCTTTTGATGCTGATGTTTGGAAAAAATACTTTGAGATTTTGTGGAAAAATTCCGTTGAGCCTAAGATTAGATGTTTCAAATGGTTAGTTTTGTGGGATAAACTTCCTATTAAAAAAGACTTTTCTAACTTTGATATATGTAGTCTGTGCGGACTTCCTGAAACTGGCAGACATATTCTTTTTGAGTGTATTTTTGCTAAAGAGATATGGAACATGTTTGGCATTATTTATCCTCTTAATGTGAATATTCTCAGTATTGTTATTGGTCATATTACTGGTCTTCCTAAAGATACCAATTTATTCTGGAATATGTTGTCTTCTAACATTCTCTGGCAGATCTGGAAGTGTAGAAACGAGGAGAGGTACCAAGGTAAGCCGAGGGTTCTTACTAAGTTTTTTTAAAAACTCACATATGTTAAAAATTTTTGCAGGTCCATGCGACTATGAGGATCGAAAGGGATAAGCTGCGAAGGCTCCTCCATGATGGGCATGCTACTTTTTTCTTCTATGAGCTGAACCATGGTTACTAGTGGTAGAAAACTTTGGATGATTTACAGGCCTTTGAACAAGCCTGCATAAGGCTGAACAAAGAATTCAGAAATAACGGGAATGCTAGAAAGGAAGAACTCTTCATGTTGTCTCAGATTCAAGAGCATAAGAATATTGTCTGGATGGAGGGTCCTTTAGGTTGGACTACCTGGATGGATGTCAATTATGATGTTCTCAGTTAGTTGTTGTTTCTCTCCTTCTTTTTTGTTCTGATGTACAGTTGATTCCTCCTCTCCATGGTGAGGCTTGGCCTCCTTGTTGATACTCACTGTGACTTTTCCGTTTTGTATTGTATTTTGATTACCTTATTTCTAATAGAAAAAAATATATCTAATATTTTTATTTATTTAATATTATTTTTACCCATCTATTATTATTGTTAAAATAACATTAAAAAAATATAAAAATCATTTATATATATATTCAACATACTTAATTTTCAATCTTGTAATATTTTGTGTAAGTCTAGTCATTTCATCTAATTCTTTAAATTATTAACGGACAAAAAATAATTAAGAACAAGAAATACAAAAGATAATGAGATTTTAAAAGTTGTTGTCTTTTCATCTTGGGACAAGTCATTCTTTTGAAGTCTACAAACTAAGAATGAGCATTTGTACGTACCTCACAATATAGTACAAAATAATGGATGATGGGGTGGAAGGCATGACATGGAATGCAAGGAATTTTGTTGGCTATGTAGCGAGTGCCCCCATCCACATAGCATGCACATACTCATCTGTGTCTTGTCAGAAACAAACTATATTTGTCAGACGTGGCAATTATTATCCGTGGCCTGTGCCATTATTATTGTTTTAAAAATAATCTAGCCACTAATTTCAAAACCAACAAACATATGTTTATTATTATTTCAAAGATATAGTTTTAGAATCTTTTATGATATGTTATATAATGTAGTATAATTCATAATATATATTTATATAAGATATAAGTTTTATAAAATATAGTAAAATTATATAAATTTTTATACTATTTATTTTTATATTACAGGTATTTTATGTATTGTATTAAAAAATATTTTATATTAAATTTATTATTTTTATTTTATATAATATTAAAAATTTAAAAAATAAAAGTTTAAATTCTTAATTTAATTTATAATTGCTATATCAAAATAGTTTAATATATTTTATATTTTAATTATACTTTTATTCTATAATACAAATTATATGAATATTTTTTCTCCTCTATATAAATTAATCATATTTAATTTGAATTATATTTTCATTCTATAGTACACTACATACTAACATGAATAATTTTTTTCATTTTATATAAAAATTAGTCATATCTAATTGTAGTTAATGTAATAGTACTTGCAAACATGTCTTTAATAAATCTATATATTGAAATTGGTTTTATTATAATTGTTATGATATGATTGATTATTTTCACTTAGTGTCATGTACATTTAATCACAAGACTTGTAAATTTTTTAAAAAAATTACTTATTGACTTGATGTAGAAATATCTCCTACTTATCAATGTTAAGCAATAAGTTTTTACTCTTCATTTTTAAATTAAGACATAAAATTTACTAAATTAATTTCAATTTGATGTAACAATTACATAACACGTTAAAAATTTGAGCTAACTTATATTATTATTCAATATTTTTTATATTACATTAATCAATTTTATTTCATACATATTTGTAATACATGAGATCAATTGTTAGGCAGCTTAGCAAAATATTTGAATAAGCACCAATCCTAACCCTAAATATTAACACAAAAATATCCTAAGCCTAACCCTAATTATATCCAAGACATAAACCTTAAACCTAACCACAATCCCTGATCCTAATCCTTAACATGATCATAACCCAAGCTGTAAAGAAAACCCTAACCATAATCATGACATAAACCTAAACCATTATCCTAATTGTAATCATTAAAAAATCCTAATTTTAACCATATAAATAACCATATTTCTAAGTTTAATCTCGATGGTAATCTTATCTCAAAACGTAATCAAAATCTTAATCCTGACTATAATAGTAACCATGATGTAAGCCCTTATTCTAACCATAACTATAACCCTAAACCTTATTCACAACCCTGAACCTCAACTCCAACTCTAACTCTAACCCTAACCCAAATATTAAACCTAAATATTTAGAAAACATAATAACCCCCCAAACTTGAACTCTAACCCTAATCAAAACCATAACTCTGACCTTGATACGAACCATCATGTAAACCATAACCATTATATATTGTATATGGTTTAATAAATTTACTTAAATATCTAATAATAAAACTAACCATGATCCTAACCATCATATAAACCATCAACTATGCATCCTATTATAGGGATCTAGAACCCAATTGAAATAAAACCTTGAAGATAACCAATGATGCAATAGAGACTAAAGATATATAAATGTAGACGGAGATAAATAAGTATATTAATTATTAAATATTAAATTACTAATTAATTTTATTGTAAAAATTATAATCTTTTATTATTATACACTATAATTTTATCCTTGTAAGATTTTAAGTATATTATTAATATAAAATAACTTTATATAATTATATATTTTTAATATTTATTCACTATAATACATATCCAATTTCAAGATTTTAAATCCAATCATTAAATACATTATTTTTTATATATCTAGCTTCTCTTTCTTCTTCATTCTTTATATACCTCCTTTTCTATGTTCCCTTATATTTACTATTAATTTTAATATTAAATATATTGAATAAATAAAATTTAAATATTAAATCAAATTTAACTTTAATCCTACAAAAAAATAAAATCTACCTTAAACCTAACACCAAACCAAAGTAAACCATAGCTATAAACCTAACTAAACAATAATGAAAATTTAACCTTGACCCTACCCCTAATCAAATTAAATTGAACACTAACACACAACCACTTTAAACCTTAATTCAATACAAATTGAACCCTAGTCATACCACTTAAATAAGCTTAACTCTAACAGTAAACCAAAATAGAACCATAACCCTAATCTACATTCTACCCTTAATCAAATTTAAACTTAAGATATACCAAGTTGAGGCCAAACCCTAAATCAAACTAGACCTAAATATTCAGGTCATGGATAAACCCTAAATTTAACATTGCTCTCAGAAATAGAAACAAGCTACATTGTTAACCAAATTAAAAATTAAACTAGATTGAACCCTAACCTTAACTCTAAAATGAGTTACACATTAAACTTAATTTTAATGCTCAATAAAATTCAACCTTAATCCTAAACTTGGAATTGAACTTTATTCAAATCCTATTTTCACAATTTTTAAATTAAAAATCAACCCTAATTAGTGTCTTATCAAGTGATCACATTTCTAATTAATATTTCCTCATTACATATGTTCAAATTAATATATTATAATACATCATAATAGTTAAACCAATATAAATATCAACATTAACACCAAATAAAATTTAACCCTAACATTAAACCAAAATCTGAATTTCACTCTTACACTTTAGAAAACCTTAATAAAGGTTGATCCCTAACCCCAATCCTAATTAAATATTACATTAAATTGTAACCCTAAATCTTAAAGC
This sequence comes from Chamaecyparis obtusa, assembly GCA_027943335.1. Classification (NCBI taxonomy): domain Eukaryota; kingdom Viridiplantae; phylum Streptophyta; class Pinopsida; order Cupressales; family Cupressaceae; genus Chamaecyparis; species Chamaecyparis obtusa. Next base: position 17,021 of record BSBK01013935.1, on the reverse strand, counting down.
CATCATCATCAAGCTTCTCTACATTAAGGTTTAGAGAATATGGCTTTCCAAAATTTACTCAAATGTTGGATAAATTTTTAGTTGTCATCATAGTGATCTATCTTGATAGACTAAAATATCAAGCCTAATGTTAAGCTTTATTAAAACATAACCAAAAAAATGAACCCTAACCCTAACCATTATTCAACTTTCATAGGCCTCTAAAATATACTCTGGTCACTTGATAAATTAAGCCCTAAATCTAGCCTTGATCCTTACACTAAACCAAATTGAACTATAAGCCTAATTTTGAACCTTATTGAAAGCTAATTCTAAATTATATTATTATGTTTAAGATACACACATATGAACCATAACCCTAATCCTAAATGATATTATCAAATTTAAGATATATACATATATATGAATCCTACTCCTCACCCTTATCTAACCCAACTTGATACCTAAGCCTCAACTTAATCCTAACCTTAATATAACTAAATCATAACCCTAATTATAGCCCTAACTAAACTCTAATCCACACTATAAGTATAATAAAGCCCTAATAATAAACAAATGATAATTATAATCAAACCCAAACTATAATTAACTTTAACCCTACTCATGATCATACTTCATACCAAAATCCTAACCCTAACAATAATTCTAAGCCTTTCCCTATCCATACCCTAAACCTTAACCCTAATCATTAGATATACACTAAAATCTAATCATATCTTAATCAAGCCATAACCCTAACCCTATGCACAATTAAAATCATAACCCTAAACAAACCCTAATCTAAACCATAATTATATGTCTAACCTAAACCCTAACCATAATGATAATTCTAAGCCTTTTACTAACCCTGCCTCGGACCCTAACTCTAACTATGATATATACCCTAGAACCCTAATCTTAGTCCCAAACCTAAACCTAAACCCTAATCTTATGTATAACCTAAATACTCAAGGAATGACATATAAGAGGACTGAAGGCCATACAAAAGTTGTGCATGAAAATGAAGAAGCTCATTTATAACAGTCAGATGATGCTAAGAAAGGAGAAACACTAGTTGTTAGAACAACCTTGATAAATGAAGAAAAAGAATTAGATCAAAGGAAGAGCCTATTTCGTGCTAGATGCAAGTGAGAGGATGAGTGCGGTGAAGTGATTATTGATGGTGTAAGTACTGATAATCTGGTGTTAGAAGAAATGGTCACAAAGTTAAAGCTAAAAAGTAAAAAACACTCTCGCCCATACCAAATTGTCTGGGTTAAGGATGACCGCAAGGTCTTTGTCAATGAGCAGTGCTTAGTGAAGTTCAAGATTGGAAGTTACCAAAATGAGGTACTCTGCCATATCATACCCATGGATGCATGTCATATGTTGGTAGGAAGGCCTTGATACTTTGATAGGTGTTCTATGCATGATGGTGGTGCTAAAAATCATTCTTTGACAAAGGATGGAGTCCGACACAAGCTGAAGCCATTGAAAGAAATAGGGGGAAAGATATGTAGTAATGCCAGAATATGTTTAGTTCATGGAAGAAATTTATTAGAAGGTATGAGACAAGAGCATATGTGTTTCGATTTAATTCCAAAAGTTTTTAAAGAGGAAGTAGAAGATGTACCTACAAAAGTTGTAGGTATGTTGGTGGAGTTTCATGATATTGTACCTGATGGATTTCTACCAGTAAGAAATATCAGCCATCATATGGACTTGATTCTAGTGGTAATGCTATTAGAGTTGTTTTGAGTCAGGAAGGTATACCCATTGCTTATTTTGGTGAGAAGTTGAATGATGTGAACAGAAAATATTTTGTTTATGATCAAGAGTTCTACATTATGGTTCACACATTGAGGAATTGAATAAATTATCTTTTTCCAAAAGAGTTTCTTTTATTTACCGATCATCAAGCTTTGAAATATTTGAACAGTCAAGGAAATTTGAATCAGAGGTATTTGAAATGGGTTGAGTTTTTGCATAGTTACACTTTTGTTTTGAAACATAGGAGTGAGAAGTCTAATAGGGTTGCAGATGCCCTTAGCAAAAGACATTTTCTTTGATAGAGATGCAAATTAAAGTTGTTGGGTTCAAGGAACTCAAGAGTTTGTACCCCGAGGATCTTGATTTTGGAAAATCTTAGAACGAATGTACAAAACCTATTACTCTATATATAGAACCAAATGGTTGGACTTCATAATCAAGGATGTTATGTTATTCAAAGGTAGTCATTTGTACATTCCAAGGAGCTCCATGAGGGAGAATCTAATCAAAGAAAATTATAGTGGAGGTCTGGCTAAACATTTTGGTCGAGATAAAACCATTTCTCTAGTTAGTGAAAATTATTATTCGCCACAATTTTAGTAAGATGTTAAGAAATTTGTACAAGGCTATAGGGTATGTCAGGTGGAAAAGGAACCAAGAAAAATAATGGGTTATATTAGCCATTACCCACACTAGAAAAGCCATTGGAGGATATTAGTATGGAATTTGTTCTTGGCCTACCAAGAACTTAGAGAGGGCATGATTCCATTTTTGTAGTGGTAGATATGTTTTCCAAGATGGCACATTGCATTCCTTGCAAGAAGACTAATGATGTTGTTCATGTAGCATAATTGTTTCTTCAGGGAGGTGGTGAGACTACATGGTTTACCGAAGAGCATAGTTTTAGATCAGAACACCAAATTTCTTGGGTACTTTTGGAGAACCTTGTGGAAAAATTTGAAGATAGATTTGAATTGGGAAATCTGTTGAGGTACTTGGTTGGAGATAAACCAAAGGGATGGGATTTGATTTTACTACAAGTAGAGTTTTCATATAATAATTTTGTCAATAAGAGCACTGGTAAATCACCATTCTAGATAGTATATAGAAGTAGTCATGGAGAAATGTATTATAATTAAGAAATTTGGACAAAGGAGAGACAAGTAGCGCTGACCCTAAAGACTTTGTAGAACACTTGACGAATTTGCAAGAGGAGGTAAGGAAGAATAAATAATAAAATGAATACACAATACAAGGCTAAGGAAGATAAGAAAAGGAGGCATAAGGAACTCTAGGTAGGGGATGAAGTCATGATTCATTTGAGAAAGGAGAGGTTTTCCATAGGAACATACAATAAGTTGAAGACAAAGAATTTTGGACCATGCAAAATATTGGAAACACATGATTCAGGAAATGCTTATGAAGTAGAGTTTCTGAGTGAGCTCAATATAACACCAGTATTAAGCATTTTAGATCTAATAGAATATCATGGAGGGATTGATGACTAGGTCATAGAAGAACAATAAAATATTCCAGTAACTAATTCTACTATAGAGGAAATTGAAGACATCTTGGATAGACATGTTGGAAAAAGAACAAGGAACAAGACATATGAAAAATATTTGGTCAAATGGATAGGGCGACCTGTGGAAGATTCATCATGGCTATAAAGGGAGGAGCTTAACCATCTTGGTTTTCCTTTGAACACATGAGATGTGATAAGGTCACTTCTTAAATTACCTTGAGTGTTTGATGCAGGAGCATCCTGGGTATAAGGGAAATCTTGCATCACCCAAAAATATTTCTGGTTTCTTTTTAATAAGGGCTACCTTGGGTACAACTACTTATTTTTGGAAATTTACTATTTTTAGTAATTTTTTTGATTGATCTCAGAATATCCTATTTTCTTCCCTAGATTTTCACTTTGGTTATATATCATCCTTCTAGTAAAGTTTCATTGCAAGATCAAGTCTAGTTTTCAAGATATTAAAACTTTGAACTTAGTTTTGAAGGCTTTAGAGGCTCCAAAAGGGGTCAAAACTTCAACTAACTGGAACTTACATAAGTCAAGAATTGTAGATCACTTTGCGCCATTTTCAAAATGGGGTTATAATAGCCATTACCTAAACAAAGGAATCTCTCTCTCTCTGTGTCTGTATACACACACACACACACACACACACACACATACATATATATGTATGTATGTATGGGTGGTCCCACAATAGCGAGTCCCACTTTTTGGCCAACTTTGACACAGAGTTCAACATTCTGAGAAAAAACTTCACTTTCGAACATCTGTTGCCGCAAAACTATTAGGAATTTGAAGATGATGTAAACTAGAGTCTTTTAGAATTTTCTTTCTAGTTTCTATATATATATATATATATATATATATATATATATATATATATATATATATATATATATATATATATATATATATATATATATATATATATATATATATATATATATATATATATATATATATATATATATATATATATATATATATATATATATATATATATATATATTTTAAAATCATTTAAATTCATTTTTCCTTCTCCTTCTAAAAGTGGTTTGCATGAAAAAACTATGTTTTTAAAGAGTTACTCTCACTTGGATCAGCATAACTTTTTTTCAAAATATGATAATGATGTAATTCTTTCGAGATTATATATTTAACTTCAATATCTAAAGGATGCAATTGGTTTTATTCATTTTGGATCAATATTTCATAGTTTATTAAGTTTTAAAGTGACTGTAACTGTAATTTAGACATAAGGTCACTTGGATCGCTCTAAATTGATCTATGTATATCAAAATTCTTTTTTTCTTTTTTTTCAAAGAAATAACACAAATACGCTTTTCCTACATATTTTTTATAAATTTTATTTTTATCATTTACTATTTTTCCCAAAGTCTTGAAGAGACAGGTTGTTGAATGACCAAACAACCTATGTTTAGTTAAAGTAATATTTAAAAGTGATAATGAACTCAATATGTATTAAAACTATATTCATTAGAAAGCTTGTTCTGAATAGCATCATTTGACATCGTCTGTTTGAAAAAATAATCTTGTTTAGTCCTTGTTTCAGACCCCGAAAGACCATTTTTCTAGAGTTTTGTTGTTTTCTGAGAGCAAAATTTCAATTTTGGGGGCTTCATGCAAAGACCCCCTTCACATGAAGACACTTGAGGGGCTTCATGTGAAGACCCCTTGCACGAAGCCTCTCAAGTGAAAATCCTAACACAAAGACATCTGCCGGAATTTTATCTTGGGTACTTCGCACAAAGTATATACTTCGAGTGAAGTCGGCATGTAAAATGATTTTTTAAATAAAATTTACAATGGTATAAAAGTAAAACATTTTTATTTTATTTTATATCGAATTGTAATTAATAAATTCACATTTTCTATTATTGAAGACACTTTTTGAAGGAGGATTGATATTTCTATTTTTTCAAAGGCATAATTTTGGAGAGGAAAAATATTAGATTAAAGTATTTTTTGAAGAAGAAATTTTTTGTTGACGATCTTGTGGAAGACATTTTTTTCAGCTCGAAGAAATGGGGAACAAGAAGGGAAGAAAAAGTAAATCTTCTAGAAAAAGGTCAGCTAGTACTCAACAAAGAAATCATGAAACTACATTGACATATTATCATAAAACTAAAGAAGCTAAAAGACAAGCTGAAGTAGGAGGGTCAAGTCAAGTCAAAGAATTGCACATTGAAGAAGGGCTGGGATTACTCCCTATAGAAGCTCAAACAATTGATGTTGGAGAAGGGTCAACATCATGTGCTCCTACTGGTATGGATGAACTTTTAAATTTAGCTCAAACTGTAAAGAAAAATATTAATTATAGAAACTTAGATCATTTACTTATAGTGGATGTGGACATTTTGAGATCACTTGCTAATGTTCAACACTTAAGTCTTCCTAAGAAGAGATCAATGAAAATGATAGCAAGAGAAATATTGGGTAAATTTGATAATTTTGAATTACTTGAACAAGCTCAATTGCTTTCACTTATACTTATAAACAAGAAGTTGGAAGGGGCATTAAATTTATTGGGTATAAACACATCATCAAAGAAGAGGAAAGTTGTTGACATGCAAACTGATATGATTGAAAATCTTAAGAAAGGTTTGAACCAACTAGGGAAGCGATCTCAAACTATAGATAAGTCCATTACAAGAAAAGTTATGTTGACATCCATTGTAGGTAACACTATGGGACGAAAAAGATAGATATCTTTAGTTTCATCTCACTTTGGTTTGAATAGGAAAACAATATCACGATATGTTAATAGGAGAATACTTTTGGATGATAGCACCTTGGAAGGCAATTGGGCAATCATGTGTAGAGCTCCTCATTCTGATAGGATTGATGAAGGAACAAAAAATTTGGTCACATCATTTTGGAATGATAATACATAGCCTTCATCAAACACTAGAGATGTTATCAGACATAGAATTTTAGCTAATCAATATGATATCATACGAAACATTGGTTGGACAAAACACAAAATGAAATGTATGTGTCATTTTGTAGTTTAAATCTAATATAAAGATTGGACAAACATTGTTTGAAAGATTGAAGCCATATTATATCAGGACAAACAAAGTGTTTGAAACTTATTGTTGTCGTTATCATATTGAATTTGATCTCCCACTATCAGGTTTTTCAAAAGTTTGTAGAAGAAACTATGGTTTGAAAAGGCTCCTCTGACTAGACAAAGTGAGTTCATCTCATCCATTTTATGTGACAAAAGAGATGATGTAGCTGGACAAATAAATTGCATAAAAGGAATATGCCAAACATGTGCCGATTTGTCTCTTTTTCCTTTGAAAAATGAAAATATTGATGTAACAAAGATGGTAAATTGCAAGAGTTACAAAATATGTAAAGATTGAAACAAAATTTGGGAAAGAATCCAAAGGGTTAGAATATGTTGAAGAGGAGATAATGTTGGAGTATTTATGGAAAAATTTAAAAAATTGATCCAACCTACATTCATCATGCTTTTTTTGCAAAGTGGCAAGCACAACAATTTCAAACACTGAGAGACAATTTCCCACTTGGAACTATTGTATCAGTTGTTGATTTTGTAGAAATTAATCTTTTGTTCATCAAAAGGCAATTCAGTCAGATTACTTATTTTTCAGAGAAAATTACTATTATGGTACATGTGTGTTATTGACACGTACAATTAGATTGGATGGTATTCAGAGCACATTTGAAGCACGGGTCATCAAGAAGGAACATCATTTTTATATAAGTGATGATAGAGAGCATGACATTCATTATGTGGAACACTGCTTCAAGATGTTTTTTGCAAATTTTAAAAGAAAGAGGTATAATAATTGACAAACATTATGTTTGGTCAGATGGATGTGCTGCACAATTCAAATCATCGAGACCATTTTATGAAATATGTAGATTTCATCGTAATGAAAACATACACCTGTCTAGAGTTTCTTTGAGAGTGGACATGGAAAAGGTGAACATGATGGTGCCGGAGCTTGCATCAAACGTGCTATACGAAAGTATCAAATGAATTATAAGGGAGTGCCATATAAAAAATGCACATGATGTGGTTGAATGGTGCAAGACACATTTCACACCAAATGAGAATCACACGTCATTAGGATTGACTCAGGCGGTGCCATATAGAAAATTTTGGGACATAAAAAGTATGCACACATTTTTAAACTATTTGAAAGTGTTAAATTTTTTTATGATATATTTTATTCAAATTATATTTATATAGAATGTATTATATATGCATTTTTTTAGGTGTGGATAGAAAAATTATGCATGGTTGCAATAGGATAGAAAGACGTGATCTTTGCATTCAGTTATGAGTACGAATTGTCGCAATTGGATGTGAACACTAGGGACTACTCATGCTTTTGTTGTCACTGCATTGCTGACAATTATGAGCAATGTATCAATCAAGATCATGGATATGTAGGCGCATGGAATCTAGTGCCACTAGTTGTTACTAATACATTTGATAGAGATGAAGATGAAAACTTCGATGATGTTCCTTGATTTCTATTGATTACGATCATATCTCAGGATTGGTCAAAATTGGTAAGTATATATATTTCACATTATATGGCACATTGAGTTGCATGTATAGATAGATATAGATAGATCTATAGATTGAACTAAGTATTTATTTTAAGATCTCACGCACATACATATATAAATTTACTATGCAAGAGATGTCTTTGCAGTGATTGCTGAGCGTGGAAATGTAGGAGTTGGTTATTATTTACTGCATTGTACTGCAGAGAGGATGAAGTTACTTGAACCTAAAGAAAGCAATGGAATGTTGTTCCCATAGGTTTGTATATGGTTTACATCAATATATTGAACTCAATTTGTAAATTTTAAATTTCAACCTTTTAACAAATTTCAAATTGAGTTTGTTTAAATTTATATATTGTTAAAATTTGTGACTTGCAGGTTCAGTTGTTTTAGAGGGAACATATTTCAAGAAAATCAAAGTAATTCAACATGGTATTCACTTTGTTGATTATGAACTAGACAATAAGGTGTTTCAATATAGTCACCTAGTAGTTGCCACACTCCATTTGTCTTGATACAGTTAAATCTCAACATGGACGTCGCAAGTGGAGACTAGATAGTGAGGATCATGAGAGAATATTACAGGTTCTCCATGAAAGGTCTGAACCACTTGAGTTGGTCTGAAAAGTATAATATGTATACTTATTTCTTATGTTAGGACCTACTTGATATCTCTGGATTAAATTTCATTATACTTTGTTTATATATTTAAAACATAGATGGACTATAATTTGTTGATATATGATGAACCTATTTGATGGTTCAATGGTTTTAATATATATAATTTTATACGTATACTTTGATTATTCAATGATTTTTATAGATTTCATATTAGTTAAGATTTTATGTATAGCTTTGATGAAATTAGTTATATTACATATGACATGTATTAGTTCTAGAATTAGTTAGAATAGTTATTATTCATCATATCATCTAAACAAATCATATCATCTAATCAAATAAAACCATGTAATCAAATCATCTAATCAAATTATATATCATCAAATAAAATCATTTATTCAAATTAAATATCATCAAATAAAATCATCTATTCAAAATCAAATAAAATCATATCATCTAATCGAATAAAATCATATTTATCTAATTGAATAAAACCATCTAATCTAATCATATCATCTAATCGAATAAAACCATCTAATCAAATCATATATCATATCATCTAATCAAATAAAATCATATCATCTATCGAATAAAACCATGTCTCTAATCAAATAATATATATGTTTAACATGTCTCGAATCATAAACTGGGTTTCAAATAAATATATGTTCAACATGTCCTAAACTAGGGATTCATCTCGGTACATGCGAACAGAGCGACCCCTCTGAGTGACTGCCACGAGCATCCTCTGGCGTGAGACATCAACTGATCCCTGTGAATATAAATGCATACATATATATGATAATAATCTAAAATAATTAAAATATTATAAATGCCATGTTTAAACTTACATATTTTTAAAACTTACCCTGACCACTACTAGGCATCACATCCTACCTGAATTGCTCCTATGAAAAACATCATCTAGCTGTAAAGTAGCGACTGACCCCTGCAAATTTAGTGTACAACAGTTGGTTATATACATGTACATAGTAGATATATTATGTAAAGTACTTGAAATATATAAATACAGTGTACATATGCATGCTTAAACTTACATATATCTAAAACTCACCTGGCCACTAGTAGGTGTCACATCATGTGGTAGATGCTCTGAGCTCACACTAGAGGTAACATGCTTTGCTAACTGTGCCTACAAAATATTATACATTGAACAAACATCAATACACGTGTGACCTACAATTAATTGTTCACTAAAACTCCTAATAAAAAAGAAAAGAAATTTTATATGTACTTGAGTCTCAAGAGTAGGAGGATTGTTAGCATGCTGCACCATCGTAACATCAATTGACACTACATCACCCACACCACCTAAGGTCCCGAACCTCTATAGTAATGAGGAGTGTAGGGGTGACACTAGCTGGGAGGGGAGTGATGTAGAACCTGAACCATCTGGAAGCAATAACATATCCATAAATGACCTACCATCAGTGCCAATGTCCACTTGACCCAACCCACACAACTGGTCATCAAAAGCATCTAGGCCCTCAATGGTGATGCGTACATCTCCAATCTGTATACCTAGCTCTGTAGTTGTAGAGTGATCTGTGGGTGCCTGGTGCTCTGCACTATGCTGTGCCTGACTAGTAGATGGCGTGTCCTATGTCGATGGAACTAGAGGACCCTATGTAGTGCAATGAATCCCTGACTAAATGTATGGGGATCCTGTGCATATCAGCAATATGAGAATAGGCCTGCAAGAGATCCTCCAAAAAGTAAAGGCCATATCTAAAGTACTCTGATGACCCAACAGTGCTCGTATCTCACTAGGTATAGGAAGACCCTGCAGCTCTATATTTCTCCTCACTCACACCTACAGTATACTAGATGAAGCCTCAGAAGATGATCTGGCTCTACTTGGTATAGTAAAAAATGTATCTTCCCACTGAATCAAAGTGATTGATGTGGCTGCAGAAGAAATATCTCCTATACTATCCACAACTCTCCTTGAGAAGCAATGATGACTCTATCTGCAGTAGCAGCCATCATTGGTGCCCACTGCCAGAGTCCTCTCCCCAACTAGCTATCTACAAGGCTGCACAACTCAAATCAACCCTATGATACTGATTGTGGTCTATAACCCTACCAACCCCCTGACCACAATATGAGGGAAATCTAAATAGTTGACCCTGAGTCCCTAACGAACTTAGCGTACAACTGTTGTGCAAAATATAATGGAATCTGGTTTTTATTTGGATAATGATGGTATGCTACAGATGTTGAGGGTAAATCATACATGCAATTTGAGGTATCACACATCATGTGACCTGATATGCCCTCACCACTCTTATCTCGTCATAATGTGGGAAAACCTCTCATTTGATGGTTTCCTTGGAGACAAGGCTCTGAACTGTCACCAAGGAAACATCACCCGAGACCTCCTCCCTCAAGTCTCAAAAAATGGCCTAAACTACCTGTTATACACTGAGTGTGCACCTCTGTCTCAAGCTCTCGTAGTCTTGATAACTTAGTATAACTTGGGAATCATCTCAAGGTTGTGGGGACCTTTGCTAACTGAGATGAAACCTCCAAGTTCTAGGCTAGTTCCTCTTGGATTGTCACCTTAGTTTTCTCTTACAGGAAAGTAAATCTTTTGGAGGGAAAGGGATAGGAGTGCATGAAAGGGGAAATAACAGGAAAGCAAACTACCTACTAGGTGATGCACCAAAATGAAATGAATACAAATACACTGACCAAACTAGCATGAACGCTCTCAGATCTAATAGAACACAATCTCCCTAAATAGGCTTGCATAAGTATTTCATAGGAGGGCCTGGACATAAGACACAGCCTATGACCTGCAAGAAAATGTTCTCTTCAGAAAAAGGGCACAGGAATGAGACAGTATGACAGGGGGCTGAAGAATACCACAAACTCACTCAAATCAAATCATACATAGTCGTACACATATAAGCTGAAAGAAAGAAGGGCTCTGGAACTCCAAGACTTCTCCAATAAAGCTAGTATATTACATTCAATAAGAGAAATACAGATAAGGAAAAGACTAGAGGGCAGAAACAAATGCCACAGATAGCCTCTATTGAAACTGCAACTTCAATGAAAGGTTACAGACTGTAAAAGTCAGAGGGTAGAAAGAATGCCACAGATAACTCCTAGAAAGAGAAAAACACTTTACAAATTGCAAACTCTGAGCTCTACAAGCTCCAAAAAAATATATATACATACTCAACTGCATGCAGGCAGGAGTCAAAAATTTAACTAGGGTTACAGATTTTACAATATAATAAAAAACCCTAGGTTACTGAGAACTAACGCCAAGTCTGATCATAAATATCACTCTGCAACATCATGGTTGATCAGCCTTCAGGTTTGCATGCCCATGCCTATACTGCATCACCTACAGATCAACAACCTGACTCAACCACCTGTAAGCCAACTAAGCCATAAAGACTCCAAATTGATCTTCACAAGAATGAAATTTGAAAGTATAGATGGCACCAACTCTTTAATGTTTCATCGGCATAAGGACACTGCACTATACCCTACAAAATCCATGGCACCATTGACCAGATCATCCATCATCATGCTCACAACCAGAAAATGTCCTTAGAAATAAATTCTGAGCTACCCGCCCACTTCGTAACATCCTCTGCAGAAGAAAACCTGCCAAAAGTCACACTACTTGAATTTGAATGTTGGTCATATGATCGCATGAGCCCAAAAGGCTTCATACGATCATGTGACAAGCCTTTAGAATCTGCCAGTCATTGCCACAAGACACCTCAGGTTCACCAAAAAAAAATTTAAACTGCTGGCAAAAAACCACACCGAGATCTGATTGCAAATCTAACCCCAGGCTTCACCTCAGGTTCACTTTCTCTTAGTCGCCAAGTGCATAATGTTTTCCTTAACCTCGGTTCTATTCAGTGACTACGCAAAACCTCTAACCATGCAACTGCACTCTGCTTTACCAACCCCAGGCCCGCCTGCAAGCTGAGATTCTAATCTAATGGTGGGCATAAGATCTCATGGGGTTGGAAGATCCCATGAGATCTTACGACCACTGTAGATCTCTTTCTACTGCCACCAAACTGCAACCCAGACCCACAGACCGCTTGCATCAGATGGTTGTCACATGATCACATGGGGTCGGAAGATCCCATGCAAACATGCGACCACCGTAGATCTTTGCCGCACCTGGCAATGGTTATGAGGAACTAGGACCCACCTAGTCGGAGTTGCGCACTTGAAGGTTGAAAACATAGAGGGTTTTCAAACTGGAGGTCGAAAACACATTGGGATTTTGACACTGAACACTTTTGGAACCCTACGACACTAGTATTTCCTACAAGCTTACAAATTGAAAATATCTGAGGTTTTGTGAATTAGGTCACGCGATTTGAATTGGGGTTTGACAATACATCAAAGAACATGGGGCCAAGAGCGCAAAGCATGAAGCCTTAAGGATCTACTTCGCAAAATGAAAACAAATTGCAGCAGGGTGGGATACAAATAGAGACTTGGAAACTTGGCCAAATTTGTAGAATAGGAAATTTCCAGGCAACACTACCTGAGGCATGAAGGATGAGTGAGACCTCAATCACTAGTCATAGTCTCCAAACTACTCAATATGGTAGCACACGTATCTCTATATATACGATCCCCTGTAGACCTAGCAATAGACTGTCTAAGTCAAGCTATCTTCGCATCAGCGATATGAAAATAGTATGCATACTAGGAGTCTGAGGTGCACCCTGAGTGGCCATCTAGATACATCACATGTGAAAGCTAAGTGTTAATAATTTAAGTACTTGATTACATGTTATAACTGCATGTAAAATGGAAACAATATCTAATATATAGAATTATAGGTCTTATTAGGTCACGTAAGTGGTCTTATTAGGTCTTAAGGGTCCTAAGATGTACTAATGAGGTCTTAAGGGGTCATAGATAACATAAGAGGTCTTATTAGGTTCTAATTGAGTCTAATTACCCATCCTAACGTATAGATAAGAGTCATAGAGTGTCTTAAGGGGTCGTGGGTAATATAAGTGGTCCTAAACTATCTTTAAGGGGTCATGGCTAACATAAGTGGTCCTAGAGTCATAATTGGTTCTAATTGAGTCTAATTAGGTCCTAATTGGTTCTAATTGATTCTAATTGAGTCATAATTGGTTCTAATTGAGTCTAATTACCTCTCCTAATTAGTTCTAATTGGTCATAATTGGTTCTAATTAGTCCCTAATAGGTCTATTGGGTCTAATTAGGTAGATAACTGGGTCCTAAATTTTGTTCCTAATAGTTCCTAATTGGTCTTGTACAATTAGGTCTAGTTAAGTCTAATAGGTCCCAAATTTTGGTCCGAATAGATCCTAATTGGTCTAGTTACCTATCTAATGGTCATAAATAGGTCTAGATAGGTTAGGTTAGGTCTATTTGGACCTAATAGGTCCTAATACATCTAATTGGTCAGAATAATGTTGGTTAAAGACCTAATACCTGTCTAATTGGTCCTAATAGGTGCTAGTTAGGTCTACTTTGTCCTAAGAGGTCTAGTTAGGTCTTTAAGTAGAGAAACAACTTAGACATACCTTATTTCCTAATATGACATAATGTGACCTATAGGACCTAATATGACCTAGAGTGTCTTAAGGGGTCGTGGGTAATGTAAGTGGTCCTTAATTGTCTTAAGGGGTCCTGGGTAACATAAGAGGTCCTACGGTATAGATAAGAGTCACGAAGTTTCTAAGGGGTCGTGGATAACATAAAAGGTCCTAAGGCATCCTAGTTACATTAGTGGATCCTCGTATGTATAAACCTGGTCTTTAGGATCCGATAGGTTCATATATGTCTTAAAATATCGTAAGGGATGTATAATGGTCCAATAATATTAATGGTTGTAGATGTGATAAGTGGTCTAAGTGGTCCTACGGACATCCTAAGATTCTTTATTAAGTCCTGGGGTTCCTAAGGTTTCATATTTGTTTTAAGATTCCATAAGGGATCTAGATAAGAGTCCTAGAATGTGAATGGGTCGTAGGTGCAAATATAAGTGGTCCTAAACTATCTTAAGGGGTTGTGGGTAACATGAGTCCTAGATGTGTCTTAATATAATGTAAGGGATGGATAAGGGTCAGCTAGAGTGTCTTAAGGGGTCGGGGGCAACATAAAAAGGTCCTAAGGGGTCCTAGGTTACATTAGTGGATCCTCATATGTATAATTGGGTCTTTAGGCTCTGAATAGATCATATATGTCTTAAAATATCGTAAGCAATGTATAATGATCCAATAATATTAATGGGTCGTACATGTGATAAGTGGTCTAAGTCTAGTCCTAGGACATCCTAAGATTCCTTTAATGGGTCTTGGGGGTCCTAAGGTTTCATATTTGTTTAAGATTTCATAAGGGATCCAGATAAGAGTCCTAGAATGTTAATGGGTCATAGGTGCAAATATAACTTGTCCTAGACTGTCTTAAGGGGTTGTGGGTAACAATGAGTCCTAGATGTGTCTTAAGATAATGTAAGGGATGGATAAGGGTCGGGTAGAGTGTCTTAAGGGGTCGGGGGTAACATAAGAGGTCCTAAGGGGTCCTACATTTCATTAGTGGATCCCTTGTATGATATTAATTGAATCTAAGATGTACATAAATGTGTCCTAAGACAACCTAAGATATGTTAATGGGTCTTGATGATCTGACTGGGTCATATATGTCTTAAAATGTCGTAAGGGATGTATAATGGTCCAACAATGTTAATGGGTCGTAGATGTGATAAGTGGTCTAAGGGATCTAGGTCACATTATTGATACTAGTATATCTTAAGGGTTCTTGCGGGCAATGATGGGTTCACATATGTATTAACAGAAGCTATGATAGATGAATGTGTCCTAAGACATTTTAAGATATAATAATGGGTCGTATGGGTCTTAAGGGGTCCTATGTGTCAAGTAAGATGTCCTAATATGCATTATAAGATCTTGAGATGCCTAAAGGATCCTAAGTGTCTTAATATGTTGTAAGAGAGGAATAAGGGTCCTAGAAACTTATTGTACTACAATTTTTAATGTTTTCTAACATACTACTAGATCATTTTAAAAAATTTAACTACAATTTTTGAGATTTTTACAAACTAAAAATTATTTAAAACAAATAATTAACTTTAATATTTACTAAAAATGCGTGTACATGTGAGAGAGAGAAATTCCTAATATTTACAACTTTAAACTTAAAATTTAACATTTTCTAACTTTAATCTTAATGTTTGCTAACATTTTTCTAATATTTCTACTAACGGTTTCTAATGTGTTGTAAATATTTTCTAATAGGTGCTAACAAACTATTACGATTTTCTAACATTTTCTAACATATTATAACATTTATACTATGATTTTCTAACATTTTCTAACATATTATAATATTTATACTACAATTTTTAATATTTCTATTATTTTCTAATATTTAATTATGATTTTCTAACATTCTACTATTAATTTCTAACATATTAGATAATATTTAACTACAAATTTCTAAATTTGTACAAATAAAAATTCTTTAAAACAAATCACTAGCTAATATAAATAGAAAACATACTATTTACAAAAAAAAGGAGAAAAATATGTGTACCTGATACTGCTATGAAACCGAAGATGTCGATGAAGCTCGAGAGGCGTGGCGTGATGTCATGCTGAGGTACCTTTGCTCCAAGCCCTGGGGTCCACAAACAATGTCAGTGAAAATGATAATAAAAAAATAAACGCTGGAATTTATAAAAAATCCGTTGTAAACGGCTTCCTGCGAAGCCCCAAAGAGGCTTCGTGCGAAGTCCCTCTTCGCATGAGGCCACCGAGGGATCTTCACACGAAGCCCCTTGTTTGGTGACTTCATGCACAGTGGCGGAGATACTTCGTACAAAGTATATACTTCGTACGAAGGCATCAAATTTTTTTTTCTCCCACCGCCATAATTTTGTTTGTCCCTGAAAGTGGGACACAGCCTCATGGGATCACCCGTATATTTGTATATATATAATATATGTATATATATACATACATATGTATATATATACAAATATATATATATATACATATATATATATATACATATATATATATACATAGTATACATATATATATACATATATACATATATATATATATATACATATCTATATATATGTATGTATATATATATATATATGTATATGTATATATATATATATACATATCTATATATATGTATATATATATACATATATATATATATATATATGTATATAATATGTATATATATATATATATACATATATTTATATCTATATATATACATATATATATATATATATATATATATATATATATATCTATATATATGTATATATCTATATACATATATATATGTATATATATATACATATATATACATATATATATGTAATAGATATATATATGTATATATATGTATATATGATATACATATATATACATATATATACATATATATACTGTATATATACTGTATATATATGTATATATATGTATATATACTTATATACATATATATATAC